>PVLD010011965.1:0-22640 GCA_004027595.1 Dinomys branickii | reverse complement strand
CACTGTGTGAAGTATTGAGTTGGAGGAAATTTGACTATGATGTGGAGGGAGGACCTGTGGGAGGAGACTGAGATTAAATAAAATAATTGCAGTGGAATCTTTATGACTGAATGCTGGTGACTTTCTAAGAGGGAGAGAGACAAACACACGCTCTCTTTCTTCCTGTCTCTTGCCATGTGATGCCTTGTGTAGTGCCCTGGGAGTCCACCAACAAGAAAACTATCCCCAGATGCAGCTCCTTGACCTTGGATTTCCAGAACTGTGGGATAAAATTAACCTCTTTTAAAATAATTTGCATAGCCTGTGGCACTGTGCTAGTTAGCAACAGAAAATAAACAAATCTAGAATTATGTAAATAACAATGCATTGTGTTCTAATTATATTTACTCCAGAATTCAAGGTTGGGTGATTTTCAAATATCAATATAATTCACTCAACTATAATGGGCCTGGCAATGTATCTCAGTAGAATTTTTGCCTTGAATCTCAGCCAGGGGTTTGAACTTCAGCCCTGCAATCCATTCATTAACCAGTCAAATTCATTCTACTATCAAAATAAAAAAGGTAATCAGTGTGGTCATCTCAATAGATACATCAAAAATATTTGACAAAATTTAAAATTTGTTCATGATAAATAAACTCCCTGAATTTGATGTATTTAAGAAAAGTCTAGAGCCAATATCATACTTAGTGGTGAAAGATGAATTAATTCTGGCTATGATTGGAACAAGACAAAGATGTTTATTCTTACCTCTTCAATTCAGCATTGTGCTGGAAGTCTTAACTAGTGTGGCAAGGTTAAGAAATTAAAATACACAAAGTAGAAAAGAGCAATAAAAATCTGTCTTTATTCACAGATAGTATGTCCACATATATAAAAATCTTGATGGAATCTACCAAGAAGCTACTGGAAGTGAGCCAGATTGCAAGATTAGAAAAACAATATAAAATATAAATTGTTTATACATCAGCAATAATTAGAAACTGAAACTTATAAAGCACTATCATTTAGGATTATATTTGAAAAAGCTAGGGATGCATTTGACAAAAAATGTAAAACATCTGTACATTGAAAACTACAAAGTATTGGTGAGAGATGTTAGAGAACACTTCATACCTTGTTTGTGGGTCAAAAACTATATTTATTTTGTTTTGTTTTTTTGAGACAGCATCTCATCATGTAGTTCAAGCCACCCTTGAGCTCACTATGGAGCCCATCTTGCCTCAAACACATGGTAATCTTTCTCCCTTGGCTTCCGGAGTGGAAGGATTATAACAAGGGTGCCACCATGCCTGGCAAAAATAGCAAAATATTGTTAAGATATTAATTCTCTTCTTTCTTTCTTCCTTTTTTTCTTTCTCTTTCTTTCTTTGTTTTCTTCTTTCCTTCTTTCTGTCTTCTTTTCTTTCCTTTTGCTCAAGGGTGGCAAAAATTTCCTAGACACAGAGAAAACAGCATTAATCATAAAAAATTAATGAACTGAATTTCATTAAATAAAAAAACTTCTGCTCTTTAAAAGACATTGTTGGGAAAGTAGGAAGCAGAATTACAGACGAGCCTAAAACGTCAATGACACAGACATCTTACGGAAGACTTTTGGTCAGGCTGCATAACTACTCAGTGATTAGACAGACAGCTCTCTTTGTAAATAGGAACATGATTTTAAGACAGTTAAGAGAGAAAATGTATAAAGAGCTAATAAACATATGAAAAATACTCAGCTCGGTTGAGGGCCGGGGATAGAGCTCAGTGGCACAAACACTTTCTTGGCAAGCACAAGGTCCTGAATTCGATGACCAGTACCCAAGAAATTTAAAAAAATAGAAATAAAAAAGAAGCTACAAAATTTTTTTTTAACTCAGTTGAGCACCAGAGAAATGCAAATTAAACTTGTGACGTCAGAATGGCTAAAAATAAGGTGAAGGGGACCGGAGCTCAGCCCGCTGGGGGTACAGAGTAGTAAAAACTCTTGGGGAAATAATTGGGCAGTTGCTTACAATGTTAAATATATTCTTACTTAAAATTCCACTCAGATATTTATCCCCAAACTGTATGTGTTTTCATCATCTTTATTATGTGAACGAATCTCGAAAGTATTATGCTGAGGAAAATAACAGAGACACGACTAAACACTGTATACTTCCATTTATAGGGAACCCTAGAAAAGACAGACCGAATCAATAGTAACAAAGCAGACCAGCAGTTGCATAGTTGTGAGCAGCTTTGAAGGAGTGGGAAGAGGCACAAAAACCACATGAGATGATAGAGATGCTCTAGACTGTGGCCGTGATTGTATTTAAATGTGAATGTGCTGATATTGGATTCACTTTAATGTATGTTAATTATACATCAATAAGCTGAGTGTAAAATAGAAGATGAGTTTTAAAAACGACTTTCAATACATGAAGAAGGAGGGAAGGCATATTTTCACCCGAAGAAATCCTGAAGGCATTGAAGCAGGACACACACAAGCCCAGGAAAGAGGACGTGAAACAGTTGAGTGTATGCAAAAACATTGTACAACCTGCTGTAGAGGGTTCCCCGTCCTCAGGGAGGGGAATTTTGTGTTTTGCCCTTGAAATTTTGAACTTGCCATACATAACCTGTATAGTCAGCCCCAAGCCACTAGCCAAAGATGTGCACACACCTTTCTGATTTTCAGCACCTCCCCTGGGGCTGTTAGCCTGGTTTCCGCCTGTGTTCTTCTCCCTCCCGTGTTGGGGTCACTGATCACTCCTCTCTTTGCTCCACCTTGCTCTGCACTTGCTTCTTGATCTTCACTGTTATTTCTGGACAGCACCTTCCCATGGCCCATCGTAGCTTGGTTTCCATGCATCTGCTGGCTTAATTTGAGATACTCAAAGATTCAGGAAATGTTGAAAATTAATTCATTTTTAATCCATAATCTGAATTACATACAAGTTTCAGCTGTCAGGAACTGGTAGCCCTGGTGTGGTAAAGAAGGCAATGGGACACATCTAAAAGCATTAATGATAACAACAACGATGAAAATAGGGAAAGGGTTGAGGACATAGAGGGAGGACGATGGGAGAAGGGGATTAGAAAAGAATCAAGATGTAGCATGTACTTGTACCTGCTCCCCAAGATGAATGGGAACATGTTTTGCAAACACATAGAGTACTAATAACATACGATTAAAAAAAGAAAGCAATGGGAGAGATTATAGATATCCTGATTTTGAGTGATTCAGGGAACAGTACCACAAATACCAGAGTTAAGGCTAACGGCAAGTTCTTTCTAAGTGCCCAGACGTGAATTGGTATGTGTTTATTGTCTGTATTTTATTTTCAAACTGTATTGTTTCAGACTGCACTTTCCCAGGATTTTGTTTCTCGTGGTCATTTACTGATACACTGAAAGTTTAAATATGGAAGTTTTATCTGTCTGAATAGCATAACCCAGATCATCATATACAACAGATCATCATATAGAACAACTGTCAGACACTACATATAACCTAGGTGACCATCCCATCAATCAATCTCTGCCATCACTAGTCTGCATAGTGACTATAGTAGAGACTGCATAGAAAGAAGGATGCATCCATTAGGTTGTCGAGGAGACACTCTTATCAAAGACAAAATATACATTCAAATTTCAGCAAAACAGTAAGTAGCCTGATGAAACTCATCAAAGTCAGAAAAATGTCTTTGGAAAGCCATCTTATATACCTGGACACTTCAAGAGGGTCATCATATTCTGATATGTATCACATCTAGGTTGTGAAAGTGAATCATGTTATGAAAATGAAGACTTTTAATTTTTCTCAGCCTCCACTGGAGGGGAAAACAGAGGCTGACTTTTGTGAGAGTTGCTCTTGCTCCTATTTCTGTAAATGTGCACAGAAGGGAACTTCCGATCTTGACTTCCCCAAACCTCTGACAGACTCACCTTCTGAGTCTGAGGTGAGTTACATGTTTGATGAGCGGTGTCTTCATTCACCATCTGCACCTGTCCCTCATGCTGCTGAGGCTCTTGCCGCTGATCTGGGGTGAGTTGGGCAACTGCGAGTGGGCAGTGGGATGCCATCACCTGGACCCGCTTCCTGAATTGCTAGGAGGCAGTTCTCAAGACTGAGTTTCGAGCTGGCAGTGCTCAGAGTCTCTCACAATTGTTTAGATCTCTGCTTTTAGCCGAGTTGGGCGGAAAGTGGTGGATACACTAACAGAAAGCCAGATCTTTAAAGGAAACAATCACTTCAGTTTTTGTCTCCTTGGAACCGCTCACCGAGTCTTCCTTTTCACAGCAATTCTGTGCTTGTTCTTGGTGTTTTTTAACAGCCCCTCCCCCATATAACAAATTGGCTTTTCATTTCCTGGTTCTTCTTTTTTTATTTTAAAGAGAATTAAAAAACCCAGAATTTCAATACAAGATAATAGGAGAGTGGCAATAATTAATACATTGCATATTGTTATCTTCAAAGTAGTTACTCAGAGTACAAGATATAGGCATGAAATATTGTCCAGACAATATTAGCAAAAGCCTTTCTTTTCAATGAACGAAGAGAAATTAATAGTGTACCTATATTAACTATGTTGTGTGTATGTATATATATATATATATATAATTTTCCTTTTCCCTTTCTTCCTTGCTCCTTTCCCCCATCACAGTTTCTCTTTCCTTTTGAACAGTTTCTTCCCAATTCACAGTATCTACTGTACATTTTGAGTCTTATTTGCTCATTGAGCTTGTCATACTAGTGAGACTATACGATGTTTACACATATGGGTCTGATTTATTTCACTTATGAGTATGGTCTCAAGTTGCAAATACTTACCTTATTAAGCAACCTTATTATTATGGCCTTTTATGCTTTGTAGAGTCCCCACTCCTACTGTCACACCTTAGAACTTATCAGTCCTCTGTTTTCAGCAACTATCTCCACTCCGTAGTATCTCCAGCTCACCTTCTCTGGCACTCTATTTCTAACGTGTCTTCATCTCTCCTGGATACTGTCCCATGGTCAGGCATTATACCTCATGTATTTACTCCTTACAGTACTCAGCTTAGGTTATGCGATCCAGCATCACAACCTCCTTTCATTTTCCTTCCCCCACTGCACTGTCCTGATCAACACATTTTTCTGCATGTCTTCACCTGTGCTTGAGCAGCTCGACAGGATTTTAAATGAAAGGCACATCCTTGTTGATTTGTCTCCATTTAACTTAGAGCCCCAAATCTCAGGTGATCTCAGCACTGCCAGATTAGCCTCCTAGTCTTTTATAGCCCTGCTTTCCTGCTCATGTTGACTATTATTTCACAGCTTTTCCTTTCTCTTCAAGCATTTACTCTCAATGTATCACCTCATTTCATATTTCATTGAAAATATAAAAACAGCCAGAAAACAATGTCTTCATGTTTCTCTCTACCAACTCACCTCACTTTGAACTCATCCTGTCTTTTCTCCCAGTGCCATGAATACATTATCTCTCATCCTGTACAAGAGAAGACTCTCCATTTGTGAGTTGCATCCAAGACCATCTTTTCTCAAAAACTTTTCCATCATTAAAATGTTTCCCCATTCTAGATTATTCCCATAAAGATACAAATACATTGTAATATTTTTTTTTTTTTTTTTTTTTTAGTACTGGGGATTGAACCCAGGGCCTTCACACTGAGCTACAACTGCAGCCTTTCTTTCATTTTGAGACAGGGACTTGCTAGGTCACTAAGTTGCCCAGTCTGCTCCCAAACTTTTGCTCTTACTCCTGCCCTAGCCTCCCACCATGCTGGGATTAAAGGTATGTGCCACCATGTCCAGATCCCTATAATATCTTTAATCTTAAAATAATGAAAACACGATCTGGTGATCTATCGGTTCACTGCACCGTTGCTCTGTCTTCCTCTACAAAGTTTTTGGTGACTTTCTGTCTTTGTTTCACTTCCTTCCACCCTTTGTTTTTTAAAACTTCATCTTAAGTTACCTTACAATTTACTGTTTTGAAACAATTTTGGACAGAGGCTTAGAGTCATGTGACCATCCATGCACTCAAAATACAAACATTTCTATGGCTTCAAACATCCCTTCACATTCTCCATCTCTTTATGGCCAAATCTTGTCCCATTCCTAACCCCTTGGCAGCTGTTACATTTTACTGGGTCTCTAGCCTTCTTCTTTATCCTTTCTCTTTTTTTTTGGTACTGGGGATCGAACTCAGGACCCTGCGCTTGCTAGGCAAGCGCTTATTCCACTGAGCTATATCCCCAGCCCCTCTTTATCCTTTCTCAAACTCACTTCAATTCAATTTCGTTCCTACATTATGCTAAACCTGCTCTCTTGGATATTGACCACCACTTCCATGTGGTGTCATCCAGAGACCACTTTCTGGTTTGTATTTATTTAACCTCTTAGGGGCAGGCAATGCAGCTGACCACTCCTGGAACCATGGTTTCACATGGCTCCCAGAAGACCAGATCCTGCTAGTTCTCTTGCCAACTTGCTGCTGTATCTGTTGCACTTTAGTGTCTTTGCTAGATTCTTACTGACGTCGAAATGGTGGCAATTCCCAAGGTGGAAACTTACATTCTGTTCTTCCTCCGCAGTCTCTTCCCCAGGTCACATCATTTTGTCAGCTGATGTGCCGTTTTAAACTTAAACTGAAGCTCATGTCTCCGTCTTCAGTGTTCTTAGAACACTTTTCATGTATTCAGTGGTCATCTAGGTCTCTAACAGGCATCTTAAACCTAGACAGAGCTCTTGATCTTTCACCTTTAACCCTAACACCCACAGCATTTAATCTATTTTTCTCTACAACTTCCACATTTCACTAGACATCACTAACATTTTTCTGGTGGCTGTGGCCAAAACTTATGAACAGTAATTTCTTTCTCTCTCCCTGTCTTCCTCTCTTCCCCTCCCTCCTTCTCTTCTTCCCTCCCTCTCTTTTTTCTTCTCTCTTTTTCATGTTTTAAACTTTCTGTATAACCCATAAGCTATTTCTATTGATTCTGCTTTAAAACCTTGTGCTAAAAGCTGACTACCTCGCATCACCAGTGTGGCTTAATCTGAGCCATTATCTCTGCTCTCTTAAATTCCCACTAATATGAACCCTGCTTCTCCTGCACTTCTATAGCTTGTTTTCTTCAGTGAAAGAGGGGTCTTACAAATTTAAAATAATCAGAACTATTCATGTTCCTGCATTACATCTGGAGTGAAATCTCAGACTGTTACCAAGTCCACAAAGAGGCCATGACTGGCTCCTGTCCCCCTCTGTACACAGCTATCTACCTCTTCCCCAGCTTGCTAGCAGAAAGCTCATTCTCCTCAGATGAGCCCATTCCCTCTTAGGGTCTTTGTCTTTGCTGTTATCTCTACCAGGGATGCTCTTCCTTGAGTATTCAAAATCTTTCTGTCTGATTTAATCCAAGTAGTAATTTCAATTTCTATTCAATTGGAATCTATCTAAGTAGTCAAATAATGTAAGATCCTACAACTTAAATTTTCTTCTTTGGCTGGACTCAGCGGCACATACCTATAATCCCAG
Organism: Dinomys branickii; assembly: GCA_004027595.1. Classification (NCBI taxonomy): domain Eukaryota; kingdom Metazoa; phylum Chordata; class Mammalia; order Rodentia; family Dinomyidae; genus Dinomys; species Dinomys branickii. The sequence goes on along the minus strand of PVLD010011965.1, from coordinate 15,135 downwards.
CAATGAGGGAGGCTGAGGAAGGAGGATCACAAGCTTGAGTCCCTCCAGGACAATTGAGTGGGATTCTATCTAGAATTTAAAAAAAAAAAAACAAATAAATAAAAAGGGTCAAGGATGTAGCTTAGTGATAGAGAAGCTCTGGGTGTGATCCCCAGTTCTGAAAAAAACTGTTTTGTGCTTTATTTTTCTTAGAGTCCCAGTCACTGTCTGAAATGTGCTCATTGTTTAAGCTGGTTCTCTCCCACTGGAGTGTAAACTCCTTGACCCCAAGGAGCGATGCCCCTATTTACTTGTGTAGCACTGTGCCGTGCTCAGTGCCTGGCATATGGTAGCACTCAGAGCTACTTGTATATGGATGGACAAATGAAACATCGTTTTTGTGTCTGCTCCATCGATTCCCACCTCCTACTGGAGAACATAATTATTGATAGCATTTAACTTTAAAAAGTAGGCATCTCAGACTGCACATAGCAAAGATAATAAAGATACACTTTCTTTGATGTTAAGCAAATCTTCAGCATAATTCTAAGCACTTTATGGAGATCAGCTGATTTAATCCTCACAAAAGCTCTGTAAGCAAGTACTAATATTGTCTACATTTTACAGCAAAGGAAATTAAAACAAAGAGGAAGAGTATGTTTTTCAGGGTCACATAGCTTGCAAGAGGAAGAGCAAAGATCCAACTCTCTGCCACTCTGTTACAAAGCCTGCACTTTCTCCAGAATTTTCCCTTCTTGACCATTATGCCATATTGTGGCTAAGTGCCTGGGCTAGGAGAGAACCTTTGGAGAATTGTGCATTCCTCCCCGACCCAACGCTGCTAAAGCACAGGCCTCACGCCTTGAACGTGACATCCTTGACCACTTTTTGCCTGATTCTGTTACTGTGAATGAGGCTGTTAAGTTCAGAGCTGGATCATCAAAATCTTCGAGAAGAGCAAGTGGGCATGGAAATAAGGGTCTTGATGAGAGAGCTGCTGAGTCCCTGAGGACAAAAGCATCATCTCCTTGTCACAGATGACCAAAGATATTGGGAAGTTACTTTATGATCATGACAATAACCATTTTTTTGGGTGGACATACTGTGGAGGATATAAAATACAGGAAAAGGAATAGAGAAAGAAGGGAGAAAGGAAGGAAGCAAGGAGAAGAAGAAAACACGGAAGGGAAGAAGAGAGAAAGGAGGGGAGGAGGGGAAGCAAAGGAGGGAAGCTGGGGGAGGCATGGAGGAAGGACCGCACATTGCTGGGAAAGCCTTCTGGGGAAGAGTTAAACTGTGTGGCTCTGGGACTCACTGCTCCACCCTGATCTCTGTCGATGTCTCTTCCAGCTCTGCCCTGTGAACCTGCTGGTGAGTTGCATGTCCTTTCTCCCTCAGTCTGTGAGTATCTTGTCACTCAGCTTGGCATGGAAAGCCTGTGGGTGGCTGTCGCAGCAGCCTCTGCCTGTCCAGGACACATCCAGTGACTGTTGTTAGGGTGCACAGACCTCAGAGGCTCCCTTGGGCCCTGGCTGCTTTGACTCATGTCTGCTTGCTGCATCTTAATGTGATCTTCTCCAGTAGTCTTATTTCTACATTCAGCACGGTGAGGGAATGCCATTTGCACAAAGAAGTCAAAGGATGCCCAGGAGTCATGCTAGGAGAACCTCTGTCTTTCCTGCCACAAAGTCTCCGAGTCCCTGAGCCTCCTGCCTGTTTTCTCTCTGTCCTGTTACCTCAGCGTGCTTTCTCTATCACGCTCTGGTTTAGGCAAGCTTACTTCACAGTTCTGATCTCAATTCGAAGTCTCACCTTTCCCAGAGGAGGGGACTAGGAAATTTTCCCATCACAAGGAATTTTCACCAAAGCATGCTCAAATCTAATATATGTGACAATTGCTCTCTTGTGCAGAAAATATTAACTGCAGGGTTAACAGGGACCCTCTTACCTCTCTGAGAACACAAAATCAGGAATTCTTATAGCCAAAGAGGTCAGAAAACAGCCTGGCCTTCTGGGTTCATCTGATGTTTGACTAACGCAGCCTTCTGTGCATGTCATGCCTAGTCTGTGCTTGTTCTCTTGTTTACTCCGAAGTCTAGAGGCTCAGTCCTGCAGAAACCGAAAGCTATAAAAAGGAAACAAAATTTTCAAGTATTTTTCAGGTAATCTCTGTTGCCTGAGAATTATCTGAAACAAACTCTGAACCATAGGATTGAGCACCAGACTCTTGCAGTTAGTCTGTATGGCCTCCTACTCCATCCCTCCCCCTCCCTGTTCAGAAGACTCTGAGACAGGTGCCTGAGTACATTAAAAAAACAAAAACCAAAAAACTTTCTTTGCTCAGCTTTAAAGCTGTGCTGCTCATCCATCCTTAGGAGTCACAGTTTTCCACGGAGAGAAAGTACGCAGTATTTTATGCTCTGGGGACAAAGGGAACAATTTAGCAACCATAGGGCGAAGACCCAGGGAAAAGCTTTCCAGTAGTAAGCCATGGAGATTTCAGATACTGCACTAGGATTTGCCCCTCAGTGATCTAGAGCATTTTAACTGATGAAAGAAAGAAGGAAAGAAAGAAGAAAAAGAAAGAAAGAAAGCAAGCAGGTAAGCAGTTACTTTTAGGAAAATTGTTAAAATTTTGCAATGTTAGAGGCTCTCAGGTTTGGATAAACAAATGCCCAAAGAGCCAGTGCTATCAGGGTTTATAACATCTCCTGGGCAGCTGCAATTATAAGAAGAGACATAGGCCTCCAAGGACACATCCCTGAGGCTTAAGAAATGAACTAAATTTGCTTCTCACATAATGGCTCCCACGGAAGCCAGTATATATGTTCCACATCAGGACCTGTGCTCGGCGGATGGTGAGCACAGGGCATTTCCAGGCAAGTGCACTGTGTCTTCCAATATAGACGGAAACGGAGGAGACAGGACAGTCAGCAAAAAAGTCTCAACTCCCTCTATGTTATTTCCACACTGACTGACCCTCCAGGTGCCATGTTTTGCATTTGAAAGAGATAGAATGGGTCTGAGATATCAGAGAAAAGGCAGCTGAAGCAAATAGCCAATATAGTTTACAGCAAGGATGCAAAAATGTATTGCCTTTAAAAAAGTTTCTAGTTTAAACATCTCTAATGTAACCCTAGTAAGCTCCTTTGATATCTCTGTACTGGCTTTGAGAAAGGGTTTTTAAAAAAATATTTTAATTTATTTTAAAGAAAATAATACCAAAAGAAGAACAATAGCAAAATACAAACAAAACAATGAAATGACATTAAAAATGATACAAGGTTTCTAACAAAATGATAGGGATTAACAGCAGTTGTTATATTACATATTGTTATGTAAAACAAAGTTGCTCAGATTACCAGATGTAACAAGATTGATCAAATCATTAAAGGAAATAAGAAAATAATAATTTAAAAGAACATTAGAGACAATACATAGTTTCACTAGGCAGGATTGTAGGAATTCACCACTGGTTGTTATACTGCAAATTGCTGTCACATAAATTGCTCAGATTACCAGATACAAGCATGTAAAACTGGTCAAAATATAAAAAAAACTCTTTTAATCATTAACTGCTCCTCTCAACAAACTCTCACACACCAGCACTACAGTTATGTCACTGATCCATTATATACATATATAATGGCCATATAGATATGTATATATATACATATATGTGTGTGTGTGTGTGTGTGTGTGTGTGTGTGTGTGTGTGTGTATATATATATACACACACACATATATATAGCCTTAGTTCTTTCTTTTTCTTCTTTCCCTCATCCCATTTGTTCCTTCCTTTGAGCAATTTCTTTTAGCTCAAACATAAAAACGTGAAACTGTGTAGTAAAAGCAAATCCCAGGTTATTGGGAACTGCTGGAGTTGGCTATTGGTCATATGTGTGAAGGCAGGACAGACCCAGAGTGCCTCAAGGAGTCAAGCTGCTTCAGTATTGAAAAAAGTATCCTGTCTGGACAACTACAGTCATTACTCACTAGGCAACATTACCCTCCATGATACTAACTTTAACTAACTATATAAAATAAATGCTGCTACTGTTGAAGTCAGTCGTCTTACTTATCTGGTAAGAAGCAACTCCACATGACACCGGCTATAGTCTCTTGTCTTTATTTTCTAAATCCTCCCACCATTTTGTCCTGGGAACCACAGAGAGATCACTGAGTCCCACACCAAGTAAAGTTGCCTCCTAAAGTCAATGCTGCTGCCCAGAGGAATGAGCAGGTTCATGGAAAAGGGAGGCCCATGAGTCACGTAGGGGGTGGGTGGATATTCAGTGTGTCCAGCTACCAGAAAACACAAAATGCTTATCATTATAAACTTTCAATCTCATCGGCTTGGCCTTTGTGTTCAATCTTCTCTAGAGCTACTTCCACGTCCTGTACTGAGAGCCAGCCCTTCCCAGCCTATAGAGGGGAGCCCAATGAGCCTGACCTGTGAGATGCAGCTCTCCCCACAGAAGCCACATGTCCAGAACCAGTTCTGCTTCTACAGAGATGAACAGATGCTGGGGTCAGGCTGCAGGGACTCTTCAGAGCTCTGGATCCCAGCTGTGTGGAACAAAGACTCGGGGTCCTATTGGTGCCAGGCAGAGATACCGACTCGTGGAGTCACAAAAACGAGCCTGAGGTCTCAGATACATGTGCAGAGTGAGTGTCCTGGGGGCTGTTTTCCAGAGTCAAAGATGGGGAGAGGAGAGTAAAACATGTCATCTACTGCCCCTCCTGGATGATAAAGGTAGAGAGGGGATTCCAGATTTAAATTCAGCATTACAAGAAAGGCTTTGTGGGAGAAGTGTGCAGAACAAAGTATTGGAGAAGGGCTTATGGAATGGGCTTGATTTTTAAAGACAGACTGCAGAGGGTGTTTTATTCTGAACTTTCTTTTTCCATGACAGAGCTGACACTTCTGATGTCTTCTGTAAAGACCCAATGTTTAGAGCCCCTAGAAGGCTGCATAATCTCAGGTTTGCTAAATGCTCAAAACTGAATGCCTGTCCACCAATGCAAACACTTCAAACAGCTCATACACACCAGGTGCTGTGATAGTGCTTCATAGATGTGTTTCATCAAACACCTTGACTATAGGAGACAACTATTGTGACCGTCTCCGTTTACAGGTGGGAAATTGAGTCTCAGAGAAGTAATTTGAACAAACATGCACAGCAAGCATGAGCATTTGCTTGTGCAGAGTATTAATTTCTGGGAATTAATTATTAATTCCCATGAATTAATTATTATTAATTCACACCCAGGAATTTAGACTTTAATCACTGTATTACTGTGCATGGAAAAAGGAAGTTTGAGAGTCAGACAAATGGGAGTTTTGTTTTCTTAGGCAAGAGTATAATGTCATATTCTCCATGCTATTACGATGTTGTCTTTCTCGTCCTGTGATCATCAGTCCAACCAAACCTCAATCCAACTCAGCAGAGCCCCTCCCCCAACTTAGATTACATAAACCATCAACTTTTGAGCAGCCCTTGCTTTCAGGATCTCAAACTTACTCCTCGTCCTTGAAAATCTCCCTGCTCAGATGCCCCCCCACAACCTTATCTTGTGTTCCTTCAGGAGTCCCTGTCTCAGATGTGAGCTTGGAGACCCAACCCCCAGGAAGATGGGTAATGGAGGGAGACAAGCTGGTACTAATCTGTTCAGCTGCTAGTGGCACTGGAGACATCACCTTCTTCTGGTACAGAGGTGCTCTGGGTTTAAAACTGGCAACCAAGACCCAGCGTTCACTGGTAGCGGAATTTGAGATTGCTGCGGTGCAGCAGGCAGATGCTGAACAGTACTACTGTGCAGCGGATAATGGCCACGGCCCCAGCCTCAGTGGGTTAATAGGCATCACTGTCAGAAGTAAGTTCCACTGCCTGCAGGGTGGGCAGCAATCTCACCCACATTGCCCAGGGATACCTTGAGGAAGTTCAGTGTGGCTGAGTCTCTGAGGACAGGCAGGGACTATGGGTTACTGCATCTTCAGCGGCTCCTTTTTGATAGTCTATTGTCTTCCCAGGTCCAGTGTCCCACCCTGTCCTTACCCTTAGGGCCGCCAGAGCCCAGCCTGTGGTGGGGGATGTGGTGGAGCTTCACTGTGAGGCTCTGCGAGGCTCTCCCCCGATCCTATACCAGCTTTATCTTGAGGATGTCATCCTGGGGAACAGCTCGGCCCTCTCTGGAGGAGGAGTGTCTTTCAACCTCTCCCTGACTGCAGAACATTCTGGAAACTACTCCTGTGAGGCTGACAATGGCCGGCATGCCCAGCGCAGTGAGGTTGTAACACTCAGGGTCACAGGTATAACTGAAACTACAGGACTGTCTTAACATCTTCCCACCTTCTTGCAAGAGGCTCTCTGACATAACAGTGTTTCAGGTGGGGTGCTTCCAAAGCTGAGTTTCTACACATGGTGTTGGCATGGGCAGTACACCTGCGGGGCCTGAAGGATTGGGGGTTCAGTGCCTGTCTTCATCATCAGTGTGATGAAGCTGTAGGTCCTTAGCTATATGAGTAAATCCCTACATTAGAGTAAATGTTCTGAGCTAACCAGAAAATTGTCCACCTACTTCCATTATGCTTTTTATGTGCCAAAGTAGCTCTCTAAATACTCATTATTCATAATTTCAAATACAAGACATAATGTTTTCTTAATCTTGATTTGAATGAATTCAGAGTATAGCAAGATTTGTCATCAAGGCTTTCATTCCAGTTATCATTTTCTCAGTATTTTCTTATAAAATAATTCTAGGACTAGAAGCAACTTTTCAAGCATTTTATTAGGTTTGGTAATGCATAGTCCTGCTGTTATTCTTGCTTGTCTTCTTTTGGTGTTTTGTATGGTTATTGAGTGGGAATCCATAACATGTTCTTGACAAAGAATTTTTCCCAGGTAAAAGCAAAAGAGTACGGTAAATCCCTCCCAGGAAGAGCACAGTGTAGGCACAGCCCAGGCCCAAGATGTTGGGCCTGCAGACCCCAGTCTCCCCATGACGACTCATGCACGGGTCTCTCCCCTCAGTGCCCGATGGGAACAGAAGCGATCATCTTACTTCAGGCATCATAGAAGGGCTGCTTGGTAGCTTTGGTACCATCATTTCTATGGTCCTGATATTTGGCTACTGGCTCAAGAGAAAAATAGGTCAGTATTTACAGAGGTTGGTATTTTGTTACTGTAACCTTTGATTTCACTGAAATAGGCTGACTTTGCGGTGTGTATACTACAAAGGATAAATACATGCTTTTTGCCACCTCATAGATGGGTCTATTCTCTGTCCTCCCCCTACTCGAGATTTTTACTACAGTAGTGAAACACTTTAGTAAAATTCTTTGCCTTTCATATGTCTTCAGTTCAGGTTCAGCTGACAGATTGTTCTGTGATTTCATGCCGGTGTAAAAACATAACTATTTAAAACAACCAGTCACTAGAAAAGCACTTAGGAGCTCATCTTGACTATTTCCTAGTTCTGAAATCAATCCTCCCAGTTTTACTCACCTTAGGGCAGTGATGGCTTCACAGTGGACTGTTTTGTTCATTGAAATCTCTAAAATGTTCAGACATTACTGTCTTAGGGTATTGCCATGTGCCTTTTCAGGTTGTCATTTTTTGTATGAGGTTTCACCTGATCACACAGCCTGTGGTTATTCTCTTATGAATTCCAGTGATTCTGCTTCCTACTGTATCATAGCTGGTAGTTCCATATTGATTTGTGTATCTAACCTTGATCTTTTGATCTCCACTGAGCAAGTTGGAGATGGTGCCAGAAAGGACGATATGAGATTCTTATTTAAATTCCAAGCCTTACCAGAACCTTTGGGTACTTCTCCCATGGGTAATATGTCTATGGCATCACCTGCTCTGAAGAACTTTGGGCAGGTGTGGTTTCAAACTCAGAACAAGTGTTCAGTGACTTGGCTCAAGCCCTGGCTCTGGTACTTACTGTATGTGGGAAGGTCTCTTTAACTATGCAGGCCTGCATCTCCCCATTTGTGAAATGAAGGCTCTGTCTCTGATGGCTGGCATGTCCTCTGATACCTACAGTGGGTATCCTGGGCGAGGCACACCCCTGGGCAAGGGTGGTGTGGAAGCACTGAGGAGGGTTTCCTCCCTCTCATGCGCACTCATTTGTTTGACTTCTAGGAAGACGTTCAGCTGGGGATCCACTCAGGTGAGGCCTCTGCTTTCTCCATTCGTGCCAATAATGCAGAGAAACGTATTTTTAAAAATTTGAATTGTCCTCTGTTATGAGCTGCTGTCATGTGTTGTCATACCTAAAACTCATTCCTGAGTTCTCCTATTGGAAACTTTGAAAATTCACTTGCTATTCTTCAGTTAGATTTCATGTAATAAGTAATTATGTTTAAACTTCCCTATTAATTCCCCTTAAGACATCTGAAGAACAAGAAAGTTTCATTGCTTGGCAAGGACCATTCCTTCATTCAAGCAGTCAGTCAGAATCGGGGGGTTTTAAATTATTCTGTTAACTGCTGAAAGGTATGAATATATGGAAAGAACTTGAGAATCTTAAAGTATGTTGGAGAAGGTAAAATATATACATATTTCTGTAATGTAAGACAGAATAACAAACATACTGCAAAATTGTTGATGAAATTCTTTGGAAGTTTACAGGAAGAAAATATTTCAAACTATTTCCACCTAGGGATAGCACTGCTTAGCTGATGTATTTTTTATTCTGTCATTGTTTATGCCAACAATAAACAGGTATTTTTTCCAAACCACTCTTTCAATGATTGCACGTGTGGCTATATTTTCTCCTGCTCCTTCTTCAGGTTGCTTGCTCTGGCCATCCAGCTGTCTTCCATATGGCTTTATGTAGTATTTCCTGAGCCCTTAGGATGTCCATAGAAATATTCCAGGTATCGCCACTGTTACAATGAGCCAGCTGCAAAGGACTTTATATTCATGAAAGAAATGCAGTGCAGTAACTATGAGGTGTCCCACACAGTCCACACAGGGAGCCATGGCTTGTACTATTCAACTCTGCACAGAACCCTTTTAAACAGGTTTCTCTGTGTTATTTCACAATCCCAGATGGTTGTAGCTGAGATATCCAGAAGCTATTCCAGATAGACAGCCTCTGTTTCTGTCTTTGCAGGAGCCCTGCCATACCTGTAACCCAACAAGCTAATTACCCCAACTCACCTGATTCAGTGCAGCTACAGACTTGTTATGAAAATGGTGAGTCTTCCCAATGACCCAGGCCAATGTGGGTACAATGAGCTGTGCAGTGGGATGATGTCTTCCAGCCAACTTTGACCCTGCTGTGCCTCAGCTTCTCTTGCACATGAATGGCTTATGTGCCTCCGTGGCTATGATAGGCATGCAGTAAGTGTAAGTGGAGTGACAGGAAGAGGGGACTATGTCACCATGTGTCCTTTTTTCTCTTACAGTGAATGTTGTAAGTGTGGATAGCCAGGATAAGGTTTATTCACTGGTGTACCACACCCAGCAGGAACGAGTACCAGTAGTAGGTAAGGATTGGAGTAGTGTCAATTTGTGTCTAATTTTGCTTTTCCTACATCCATGAGAATAATCAGTGGCTGTGCATGGCTATCTGCCCATGCTACTCAAAGCAGCTGCTTCTGGCTTTACAGCAGACTGTCTGTATCTCTGTCATCCAAAGATTGACCTTTGGTCTGGAAGTGCCACATGGCCTCAAGCACAGCCCATTGCTTATGCTAGCTTGACCTACTTTGTACCCCAGTTCCCAGGTAGATAAGAGCCCTAGAGCTGATGGCCTCTGCTTACCCTTTTAGAGTAGCCCTGTGTACTCCTATAGCACCCCATCGTAGCTGCCTAGGTGCTGCAGTTACCACCTTACACGTGGCAGGCCCAGAAAAGCCAAGAGGTAAGAAGGCGGTGTCTATGCCACACCCTGAGAGGGGAGGGTGAGGGGAATGGCTCCTTACCCATCCACCTCGGGCTGCCATTTTTTTCCCTGGATATTAAGGTAATCATATTTGTGATAGAAAAGCAACACAGGTTATAATGTTGGAAATCAATCCATGAGAAATACATAGGAAAGGAAGAAGCTTGTATCAGTAGCTTCTGGGAGACCATTATAAGCAGAATCTCACAACACGTAATTTTCCCTCCTTAGCTGAACGCATGGGGACACATGTGGAGAATAAGGTAAGCAGGGCCCCTGTTGTTGTTTTCTTCATGCATTCTCTCTGCATCCTGTGAGGAATGGTTCTCAAAGTTCTTAAATTATAGCCATCTAGGAAAAGAAAAAAGTTCAAGGTCCCTTATCTACCAACACAATGGAGGTAAAAACATTTAATCATAACAATAACAAATTAGTGTATGAGGTACTTTGGGAAGTTTATATGTACCATTACTAGTAGTGGACATATAGATACTTGTATTTCAGTCACAGTGTATGCTTAGTCTAAAAGATTTTTTAACTTTAAAGTGAAAAAAAGATACAAAATTTCAAACCAAGATGATAGAAAATTAAGTGATTGCTATATTACATATTGCTATCTTCAAAGTACTTGCTGCACATATATAAGCATGCAAAATTGATCACAGTGTAAGCACTGTTTCTTTCAATGACCTAATAGAAATTAGTAGCTATCGTGTGTGTGTGTGTGTGTGTGTGTGTGTGTGTGTATATATATATATATTCCCCCTTTCTTCCTTTTCTTCTTTGCCCATCTAAGTTCTTTCCTTTTGACCTGTTTCTTTCCCTTTCACAATATCTATTGTACCTTTGTGTGTGTGTGTGTGTGTGTGTGTGTGTGTATATATATATATATATATATATATATATATTCCCCCTTTCTTCCTTTTCTTCTTTGCCCATCTAAGTTCTTTCCTTTCGAGCTGTTTCTTTCCCTTTTACAATATCTATTGTACCTTTTTGGATCTTACTCACTCTTTTGGTTTCTTACACTAGGAAACAATATGATGTTTACACATGCTATTCTGATTTATTTCACTTATGACTATGGTCTCTAGTTGCATCCATTTACCTATAAAAGCCTCGAGTTTATTTTCTTTATGGCTGAACAGAACTCCACATCTTTTTTATCCACTCCTCGGTTGATGGGTATTTAGGTTGTTTCCAAAAATTTTGCTTCCTTGAAAATCTTTATTGCAAGATACCATTGAACCATATATCCATCACTAAGGTTGTAAGGTTAATATAATAATCCACAGCCAACTAAATTAATGTTGAGGAAAGCTAAGTTAATAATGATTTGTGTTATGAAAAAATTGATAATGTATAAACTTTGAATAACTCATGATATTGCTAATGCTACAAAAATACTTTCTAAAAAACCACAGATGTTCCAATTCTGTACACGTATGCAATGACAGCAGGTGATTTGTAGTCTTGTCCACTATAGTGTAGGAGCCAGATATCTCTGAAGAGAATTCAAATCCTGGGAATGTTCCAGTGACTTGCTAAATTTAGTTCATGAATTCTTACCCTCCTTAAGAAATGACATCCCATAGGACTGCCCAACAATGGCCCATAAAAAGAAGGGAGGCCTCGTTATGCTAGTTTGCAGCCATCAGGAGCACCTCTGTGGCCTCCAGTGGATGGCAGATCACCGAGAAATGTGGGTGGAAAGCTACAGCCCTTTCTAAGAGGCTCGTTATTGTGTGGTGTGCCATGATGAGATGAAGAGGATGAGGGAGGGCATGCTGTTATTCTGTTATTGTTTATGCCAACAATAAACATATTTTTTCCAATCCACTCTTTCAGTGATTGCACGTATGGCCATATTTTCTCAGTGATTGCATGTATGGCCATATTTTCTCAGTGATTGCATGTATGGCTATATTTCCTACCAATTACTTTTCATTCCAGGTTTTCCCAGACATCTACTCCAGGCTGAGAAAGGCAGATACCACAGATGTGGACTATGAAGATGCTATGTAAAGTTACAGAAGAGTTTACTGTTTGAAAACCATCCATGACCTCGAGGCTGAGACCAGTATGATCTTCAGAGATCCTGGGAGTCTGCTTTCCAGCACCCTTCACCAAAGTGCTTTTCTCCATGAGATGATTCCTTCATCTACTGTGAAAAGCCACAAGCTCCAAAGAAACCACCTTGGAGAATCAACTTAGACCAAAGAGTGGGAAGGACTTTGCTGTCAGCACCTGATTCCTGCTCACTCTTTTGGAAATATATTGAATGTATGCATTTACTTCTTTTCAGAAAAGGAAACAGTAGGATAAAAAAAATAAACGTCTTGGAGTAGAGGCCCCGTGTGGCGCACAGTGCACAAACCCAGGGGTATTGTGCATTTGCAGGGTTATTCTGGAGAGAAAGGAATGTCTGTCCCATGCGGAAGTCTTTTCTGTGCACACAGGACAGAACCCCTCTCCTGCCCCTTACCTGAATCATGCTCTTTTCCCCTAAGAAATCTGACTTAGTCTTTTTTGAGTTGCTACTACAAAATTAGAACGAAAACACAATTAGAAAGATGGGTTGCTGTGATTACACTCTTTTAATGGCCATTTGTGTCTGCACAGGGAATCTAAAGACTCCCATATTTATAAAAAATATTTGTGAAGTTTCACTACACCCTAAATTCTGTATATAGTTGCATCCTCTAGAAGCTTTAGGAATATATTTTTTTTTTATTCTCAGACTTTTTGAACATATGCTAATATGATTTAAAGTCTGTACTCTCATTTTAAATTGAGTACTAACTCAGTCATGTTAATTGAAACAATTTAGTGATATATGAAGTAAGAAGTTAAAAAGTTTTTCTGAGTGGTAAGGGTTGTTACGCCTTACCACGTCCCACACTGGGATGTTTCTGTTCTTCTACAGTTACAATACATACAAATACATGCATATTTAAAAGAATATCTATTTAATAAAGTAAAATATTTTAAAATCTACATATACATCTATCATACTATTTTAAAAGTCTGTATAGCAATCTATTGTATAGACAAACCATAAATTTTATTGTGGTAAATATGTATATGTATACACACACACACACAAAATGTAAAATTGATGCTTTTAACAATTTGTAGGTGTACAGTCCAGGGATATTATCAGCATAGTATATTTTAACCCTTTTTGACACTGATGGACATTAAAATTGTTTCCAGAAAATTTATATTAGAAAAAATATGCTCAAGCAAATGTTTTTGTTTGTTTGTTTGTCTTTTTGAGGCAGGGTCTCACTTTTCAGCTCAGCCTGGCCTTGAACTCACTTTGTAGCCCAGGCAGGCCTCGAACTCACTGTGATCCTCCTGCCTCAGCCTCCCTGAGTGCTGCGATTACAGGCATGTGCCACACCTGGCAAGTAAATATCTTTGTACAAGCATATTTATGCTCTCCTGTGAGATTAGCTGGAGGATATATTTGTAAGTCTAGGATTAATACATTGTAGGCTATGCATATTAAATGCTTTTGTCTCTCTTAAATTTCTCACAGATGAGGCTCTATCAATGTGTACATTCATAAACAATAAATGAGAGGATTTGTGGCAAAAAGCTTTAATTTTGGGGAATGGGGAGATAACTCAGTGGCACAGTACCTAGCTGGGAAGTACAAGATCCTGAGATCAATTCCAAACCTAAAAAAATGCTTTAATTTTAAAAAATTATTGATACAGTTAAACATCTGTCTGTAAATTCATTATTGTTTATAATTTTCTAAAATCTTCTTGTGTTTAGTGTCTTAATTTCCTATGTATTTGTTTTTCTCATATAGTGGTTATAGGAACTAAATATAGAGGTATAATTTGCATACACTGAAATAAGGCAGGCTGTGTGTTCCCAGTCTGAGAGATGCATGCCCCTGAGAAATGGAAACACCTCTTGTAAGGGACATTTTCATTAGTTCAGAAAGTTTCCTGATACCCACGTTCCAGGTTCTGTCCATCTCAAAATAATTACTGAGCATGTTCCATAGCAATTTCTCCATTGCATATGATGCAATATTTTCACCTAGTCTTTCACCTCATTTTTTGTTCATAATGAATTATAAATCATGGAATATTACTTTTTGTGCAGCTAAACACAATTTTTTCCATCTTGACATCTGACTTTCCTTTCTTTCTGATATCTTCTATCAGAACATATTGTCATGTTGTAAAAAGTATTCTCTTACATTCTTTATGTTTCATTTTTCTTCTATTCACTGACTATTTCTATATGAGTGTTTGGTGAGAGGTAAGTTTCCAGTTTTTACTGTCTTTTCTCTTATATTTATTCTGTGGTAGGGATCAAACCTTATTTTTTTCAAGTAGACTGAAATTTCCTACCATTATTTATTAAATAGTCCGTTCTTTCCTCTTTCATTTTCATACTGCTTTATCTTACCCCAGTTCAACATGAATCTGGATTTTGAATCTCTAATACTACAGACTTTCCTGCCATGCTTTTTTTGGATAAAGTACTTCAACCACATTAGCTTCAGTGGTTCCCCAAGCACATCACATAGAGTCCCAGTTCTGGAACTCTATGCTTTCTACCTCCTATCTGCACTTCCTTTTTTTCCTTCAGTTGCATTTCCTGCTTTGCTTTTTTTCTGGTCTGTGATGTTTATCTTTTTAAAATAATGAACACGAGACCCCAAAAATTCCACAAGAAGACTTCTTGAAGTAATTGACCAATTCAGTAGTGTAGCTGGATACATAGTCAATACCCCAAAATCAATAGCATTCCTATACATAAACAACAAACAGATTGGGAGAGAAATTAAGGAAAACATACCTTTCACAATAGCATCCAAAATATTGAAATATTTAGGAATCTGTCTAAGAAAAGCAGTAAAAGATCTATTCAAAGAAAACTACTATACTTTAAAAAAAGAGATTGAAGAGGATTTCATTAAGAGGAAAAACATACCCTTGCTCATGGATAGGAAGAACCAACATTGTGAAAATGGCCATACTACCAAAATTGTTGTACAGATTCAGTGCAATTCCCATTAAACTACCATTAGCATATCTCACAGATGTAGAGAAAACATGCCTTAAATTCATCTGGAATGAGAAGAGACCCAGAATAGCAAAAGCAATCCTGGGCAACAAGGACAAGTCAGGTGGAAATACAATCCCTGACCTGATATTCTACAACAAAGCTACTGTAATAAAATCAACATGGTACTGGCTGAAAAACAGACCAGAAGAGCAATGG
>PVLD010011964.1:0-62608 GCA_004027595.1 Dinomys branickii | reverse complement strand
CATCCAATAACAGATGCTGGCGAGGCTGTGGAGAAATAGGGACTCTATTACACTGCTGGTGGGAATGCAGACTGGTGCAACCACTGTGGAGAGCCGTTTGGAGATTTCTCCGCAAAGTAGGTCTAGAGGTTCCATTCAAACCAGCTATTCCTCTTCTGGGTATTTTCCCAGAAGATCTGAAAACATCATATCACTCTGATATATGTGCACCCATGTTTATAGCAGTGCAATTTGTAATAGCTAAAATGTGGAAGCAACCCAAGTGTTCACCCACAGAAGACTGGATTAAAAAACTGTGGCATTTTTATATAATGGAATATTATTCAGCTACAAAGAAAGACAGTTTTGGGGACTTTGTAGGCAAGTGGTCAAAACTGGAGTCCATACTCATAAGTGAAATAAATCAACGGTAGATGAGCAGGCAACATATTGTATCACTGGTGTAAGAACCTGAGGGTGGGAATATAAACTAAGAGACATGAAGGAAATCTGTTCAAAAGCAAAGAGCAGATGGGATGAGGGAAAGGAGAAAAGAAAGAGGCAAAAATGTATGTGTGTGTATATATATATATATATATATATATATATATATATATGTGCAGGAGGGCTAACATGGTTCTACTATTGTATTATATCACTTAATGCTAAGGAATAGTTGATGAGAGGTTATTCCATCAATCTTTTTTTTTTAAACATACAAACAGATTTTGACTTTATTTGTTTGTTTGTTTGTTTGTTTATTTTTGCGGTACCGGGGATCAAACTCAGGACCCTGCACTTGCTAGGCAGGTGCTTATTCCACTGAGCTATATCTCCAGCCCCTATTCAATCAATCTTGTTTGTCAACATGTGTTATCCTGAGCACACACTTTGAAGATATCAATATGCAAAGGAGCAACTACTGTTGGTTTTCTGATGCTTTGTCTGTAATTCAATTATGATCTTACTGTTATTGTACTACTTTGTGCCTCTTTGTTAATGCTTTCCGGTTTATTTTTTTTTCTTTTTTTCTTTTTTTTTTCTGTTGTTGAGATGATTGTTTGACCAATATTGTATGTCTGTATCTGTGTTCATGAATATACACTTCGAAGATATCAACAGGTAAAGCAACAACCATTGTTTAGTCCATGTCACATTGTCTGTAAATCAGTTTTGATTGTACTATTTCTTATGCTACTTTGTGTCTGTTTGTTAATATGTTTTTGTGCCTTTACTTTTAAAAGAAAAAAGAAAAAGAAAAAAAAAAGAAAGCTGTCTGCAGCGGCGTACTCAGTGCATCGAGACGGTACTGAAATGTCAAGGGACAAATCTCAGGGCTGGCTCTGGTTTTCTCGCTGAGAAGACAACGGCTGCTTGACGTATGTCCTGTAGTTTAAGAATGTCACTGCGTTGCTAGACTCAGCTCTTCACTGACTTCTGTTTGAGGGCTGGCAGAAGCACCAGTTGGGGCAGGAGAGAGTGCACAGGGAAGGGCTCCATGGTTCTGGTCTGTGCAAAGCCTCACTCTGAGCCACAGTGCACCACCAAAAGGAAAAGCAAAACCACCTTGGGTTTTCCAAAAGCAGGAAGACCACAGTACAAAGCTCCTTCTGGGTGGAGCCCATGCCTGGGCAACGCAGAGGATTGTCTTCAAAAAGCATTTCTCTGTTTATTGAGGGCACAAAAATGGCATTCATGACATTAAACCAAAGTCTTCAAAGCTGAGCCTGGGGCTTGAACCCACACTTCAGGTTTACTGATTGGAAAATACAGTCCATGAGAAAACAAATATCTAAAAACTCTTAGGAGTAGGGTGAGGTCCGTCTGCTGGCTTAAATCTATTCGGTCTGCACACCAGAGTGCTGCACAGGATAGGCTGCTAGGGGTTTCCATGGTTATATTTGCCCTAAGCCAGTGCATGCCTCTGCTGAGAGTTCCTAGAATTCACAGTTCTAAGCAGGACAACAACAGAGTAGACGTAGAGAAAAGTTGCTGTCTTGGTTCCTCTTTGAATAGGTAAAGAGCGAGGCAAGCTCCAAGTGTAGACTGAGCTCTTCATTCTTTGGCGAAAGCACTAGTGCTGTATACTCCCTAACTTCTGTATTTGTTTGGATTCTCTAGATGGGCTTAGAAGGTCAGAGGCTGGATTGGATAGCCAATAATAGCTAGCAGCATACTGGAAAACCCAAGATCGAGAAGCTGTTCAGTCCAAGAAGCTGGAAGCCCCAGGACAACAGGGACAAAGGATGTAAACTCTGCTCTCTGGGGCATTGCTGCTTAGAGTCCACACTGAAAGACTAAAAAGCTGGTGTCTGATGTCCACAGGCAATGGCACAACAAAAGCAGCAATATCTGTCCAGCAGAGTTGAGCTTGCAAGTGCCATCTGGACTTACTTTTTCCTCTTTTTAATCCATTGGTGCTGCAAAGCCCACTGGATGGTACCACTCACCACCATCAGGGGGCTCTCCCCTCCAAGCTTCATTTCCTACATGCTAATCATACCTGGAAACACTCCCATAAACACGCTCAGAAGTGTGTGCTAGTATTCTCCTAGGTGTCTCTCAATCCCATCAGGCTGACAATCAAGATTAACTATTGCCGACTCCCTCTCTCTAACTGGTGTTGTGGTGCAGCTTAGAATAACGTGCTCCAGGCAAGAATCCAACATCTTGCCTTCTTCAAGGCTGTAAAAAGGCAGCAGCAATCCCAGGGTCATAGTGGAGGGATGTGGCTGCTACAGTGGTTGCCCCACTGCTGGGTTCTGCCTCCATCCCTCTGGCCTGCCCGAAGAACGTCCTCCACTGGAGATGAACTCATTCTCTTCTGTGGAAGTGGAAGCTTTTTGGCCAGTAACAGTGAATACTTATGGAACTTTGTTATTCGCCACTGGGATAAGACCTGCAGAACCTAAGGCTTGAACAGCTGAAATAAGTAGCCAAGATTACATGGCTCAGTAATAATGGAGGCAAGATGTGAACACCAATGTACTCTGATGCCTCAGCACAGGGGTGTACTGTGGGAGCCATCCAATACAGGCTATATGGTTAAAGCACAACTTACATGACTTGCTCTCCCCAGTGGCAGTTAGGTAAAGGAGCTCAACTCATGGGCAATCAAGCCAAGAGTTCTTCTTCTTCTTTTTTTTTTTTTTTAATTTTAACACATCTATTGTATGGCAGGCTGGAATCAAGATGTAAAGATAAACAAGAAAGGCAATTTCTGGTCTGTTAGGAGACAAGTTTTAAACACACTAGAAGAATTAGAGATGGTACATTGGCAAGGTGTGGATATACCTTGAAACCCCAAAGGAATCCAGACAGAAGACAGACCTTGAGGAAGCTCTCCAACCAGAAGCTTGAGGTGGGAAGCAGAGTGGACCCTGCACTTTAGGGGGAAAGGACTGATGTGGGCACATGTGTGCAGAAGCTCCAGGGAGGATGACCTCACCACCTCGTGGCAGAGGCATCATTTTGCCGCCATTCAAGCAATGTGAAAATACACACTGAAATACAGTTTCTGTGAATATGCTTTCTAGAGTCTTTCAGAGTGTTCTGTACACAAAAGTGATTCAAAAATTACTTTTTATCTTATTTTAAAAGTTACTGGATTCATTATATTCAAGTGGACATTCAAGGCCCTACTTTCCTCCGAAGAATTAAAATTCACCTGATGAACTTTTGTCGTTTCAGTAAATTTTATCATCTGTGAGACGGACTTTACAAATTTTACTCTCAGTGTTTTAAACTATATTCAAAAAGTTTCAGTGATCCATTCTTTTTAGAATCCAGTATTTCAGTTGTCTTATAAACTTCTGGAAAGTTAATTAAAAATGTCACAATTTGTTCTTAATGTCTGTCACGTTCCCTTGCTCGTAAACTTAAATTTGAGTCTCTTCTTCTTTTACTGTTTTAAAATTAAAGCATAAGAACCATATTTTTCTCTAATGGGCAATATGCTGAGTGAAGTATCACTGATATTTAAATGCAAACCTACACTGATGAGCTCTTAGAACTGCACTCACTATTAGTTCTTCCTTATTTTTTGTAAGAAAATCAATGCTTGATTTATTTTTTAGTCCTAGCTTGAATTTAAAATATTTGCCCACTGAAACAAGCTCTTTGCAAATAATCTCGAAGTTGCCTTTCCAGAATCACTCAGGAGGACCTTCTGCATCAGAATTTGGAGCAGCAGACACCTGGGGATTTTTCTCCATCCCCCATGTCATAATTGCTATATTTAATGTGATCCAAAGGGAAGGATCTCAGCAGCACATCCCAACTCTTGCACAGAAGAGACCATGTTCTCAGCCCTGATGAACAAACACCAGGATTGTAGTTAACGTCCTGCAAGCCTAGCTTGCAGTTTCTATTCTGTGGCTCTTACCCCAGCTCTCAAGGCTTTGTCTGCCTTAACAGACATCCTATGGTCCAAGCTCATGACACAAACCTCCCGATTTCTGTTGACTTGCTATGTAATGGGGTGATATTATTCCACCTACATGTGTCTCAGGTAATTTTAGAACAAATGTTAATAGAGGACTAAGAAATGTGTCCCAATCACAAGTCATTATGCCCCTCTCCATAACAAACCCCAGCACATGCCATTTCTCAGTGACTGGCACATCTGGACATCTGAGCAAGAAGCCCTGGAGATGTCCATAGCTCCCTTCTCTCCCCACGTAGCATAGAGTCTGGACTCTCACGATGTCTTGGTGAGAAGATTCCCCACAGAACACAGTATCCTAATCAGCCTCATCCTAAGTGATGTGGGCAGTGCAAAGCTCTAGTGGTACCAGCCACTGAGCTTGAAAACTTAGGATGCTTTTTCATTCTCTGTAGGGTCATCCCTCAGGACATTATCAAGGCTTTATCTCCAGTCCTGCTCTCAGCCAGAATCCTTTGTTCTTTATTCCCTGACAGCAGGGATCAGTCATGCTCAGCACTCTCACCAGCCTGCCCAATTCCTTCTCAATAGAACAACTTTCCTCTGTACACTCACCAGAGGCCATTCCTTATTGCAGTGTCATTTCTGATGTCACCTATACTGGCCACTCTGGAAAAACTCACCATAAAGCTAACATATTTCCACTGATTCAGTATGTATATCAATCAAATTGTAAGTTTATTTTTCCTAAGTAGGTTATGAGTATAGTGCAGAAGTTCTCTTCTTTGTCCAATAATACTTGGCATATAATTTATGCCTTATTCCATGAAGTGTGTGAAGTTATTCCTGGCAGAAAGTAGGTGCTAAATAAATGCTTGTCCCACTCATACCCTATCAAGCTTAGAAGGAAAGAGCCACAAGGGACTTTTGTTCATGGACGTGTCTAGGACAAAGGCACATAGTAGACACATATTTGCAAGAGATGATAAAACGGAACATAAAGATGAAAGCAAGCCAGCTCTTCTAGGAAGAAAGAAGACACTAAACAAGGAGACTGTTACTATTAGGCATAGGTTACCAAAATAAAAAGAATCCTACCACCGTGACCAAGAGGAAAGTACAGGCACCGGGGAAACCAGAGCAAGAGAGCCCAGCTCCCCTCTACCGTGGCCCAATAGGTCACAGAGCCTGGAAATGGGCACCAAGCACACATGTGGTGCCTCCTCTTGCGCCTGAGCCTCGTCAAACAAACCAGGCTGCTGCGGGGCTACGCGGGGAGTATGTGGGCCTAGGGAAATGGAGGGAGGAAGAGGAGGAGATGACAGATTTGGGGAAAGTTTGTTTTCAAATGAAAAGTTGGCAAACTGGAAAAGAAAACAGAAAGGGGAGCCAGAGGCAACCCTGAAAATGGCGGCCTCATGATTTATGAGAGACCCCAAATGTGGTTAACATGAACCCTGAGGTAAGAGTTACAGGTTAAGTAGCATTATCTACAATACTTAGAAAGCTGGATCCCCTTCAAGTATAGATACCAAGAACTTGACACACTGAGCACCCTGCCTTTCCCCTTCTCAGAGAATATGCCTCCTTGGGGAGGAATTGGTGCTCTGAGCTGGAGGGAGGTGGTACCATCTTGGCTGGGATGTGTGTCTTGCAAAACTCCAAGGCTCTGGGCCAAACTGGCTCTTCCTTGAGTGCTGGCTCTTCCAAGGGCACTGCAGACCCAGATCCAGAGGGTAAGTATATTGAGGGGAGTTTATTAAAGCTGAAAGGGTTCCAAGATGAAATAATTTGTATTACATTTCCCAGACACAGACTCTTAATGCAATATCTAAAGAATTTCACACGACAGACACAATACAATAAATGGAGTGGCGAAGTGTCATTGCAAAGTCTGCTTTGATGGAAGCCTTTGCTTCTCATGCTACCTCTGCCAGGGACAGGTTGTGTGGCACTGGCAAGTCATGTTCATCACTGTGGGCTTTGGCTTTCACAGCTGCAGAGGGGAACGGCACTAGGTTCTCAGCCTGGGCACATAACCAAATTATCTAGGTTTCACCTTAGTTTCATCAGAATCTTGAGGACTGGAACCTGAGAACTAATTGTTGTAGCTTCTCAGGTCATTCAAGTAAGAAGCCCAGAGTAGTGAACCAGTGGCACTACACCAATTTCCAAGAGATGACAAGGGCAACAATGGCAGAGACCATCACTCAGTCATCACATGACTTCAGAGTTGGGAGAATTATCCTGGAATGTCCATAGGAGGAGGAACCAGTGCCTTCTACATTTCCCATTGTTACCAGCAAACTATTAGCATCATCCACTCCTTTGATGTGCAGTGTGAATTTAAAATGCTTACAAATTTTAGTGTAAGATTCTTTGTTTAGCAAAACTGCCTCTGAAGACAGCACCTGCAAGCCCCTCCTGCAGCAAAACCATTGTCTTAGCACTAGCTTCTTAGCCCATAGGTCAGCTTTAGACAAACAGAACAGGAAATGTGAGGAGGGTGATTCTATTTAAAATGGAGAGAGAGGCACTTTTCCATCAGGGCGGTGACTGACTGTCTTTATCTGACCAAGAACAGGTCACAGCACAGGATGTGCATGAAAGAGGGAGCCAGACCTTGCCAGAGGCAGCTTTTTTAGAGATTGATCCCAGTGGATTAAAAGCAAGGCCCATGTTGCCCTGGCTGGCCTTTGACTCAGAGCAACACCTTTGCCTCGAGATTGTGCCACACAGCCTCATAATTCTGAGGCTTCTAAGGCATCTGGATTAGAAGAAACATCTTTCAAGACAATTCTTCTGACATGGGGATTACTGAGGTCAGACTTGAGCTGCTCTCATCACAAGGCCTCCACCTCTGAAAATTTTGTTTGATCCATCAGCCCGCAGGCTGTAAAGACCGAAGCTCAGTGCCTGGAGTAGGCAGCCCAGCAGGAAATTCCACTGCCCTGCACAATTTAGCAGACGTTCCCTGAGCCGTCAGGTGGATTGTGCCACTCCTGTCGAAGTAAAATCTGAGTAAGTAGACTGAGGATCCAATTGATCTTTCAGAGTTAAGTAGTTAAAACCCAGGCAAACTATACAACGCTCTAAGTCGTAATATCTATTTACTTGAACTAGGTACTAAATTTTTTTCAGATTGAAAGTCAGTTGTTCTAAGCTTACATAATTAACTCATTGGTTTGTGATACTTGATTTATTATATATTAACGTCACAGATGTAAGGTTCTTTCTTTGATTTATGCTACCCCATTTAACTTTTTAGCCAACATAAAATAAAAAATGATTTTTCACACTGTATTTTTTATCATCTGGTCAGAATAGCCACATCTCACGATTCTCCTTGCTTGGAATTTTCTTTCATATACTCACTAGTTTATGGCTCCACATGAATTTTAGATGTTTTTAAACCCATAGATTTTTTAAAAACTTTCCTTGTTTTCATAAGAGAAAGAGGCTTTGAACGACTCCAGCTGAATTCATCTACCTTTAGTTTTGATGAAATCATTTTCACAAACTGCTAATGGTCTGCATTACTAAAAGAGAGAAACTGTGGTTCTTTCAGCACAAGCCAGCCAAGCGGGTGGAGGATTAACAGCGGAGCGCTGGATGAAGTGGGTGCGCATTCCCAGTCACAGTCCTTGTCTTTCACTACCATAATCTCAGTCATAAGAGGGAGAGAGGGAAAAGGAAGGCGAGAAAGAGAAGGAGAAAGAGAAGGGGTAAGAGGAAGGGGAGACAGAAAGAGAGGGAAGGAGAAGGGAAGGAGGGTGATAGGCGCACACAGAGGGAGATGGGCATGCACCTTTTCCCACGTTCTGAGCCTTGATGCTTGGGGTACCATCATAGGTGGCCTACAAGTTTCTCCTTCCCTTCAGGCCTTGGGGCTTCCTCATTCTGTACCGTCTTCCAGTGTGCTGACACAATTCCCTGTACCAATAGCATGGCCCCATTTCTAGGACTTTCTGGACACACACCTGGATGGAGGAAAATAACTTTGGCGTAGCTAGAAAGGTGCCTTGCAATTGTCAAAAGAAAAGGCTGAGCTGCCTATTATTTTAAAATAAGCTCTTTTTAATCTATGTAGGATTATACAAACCCTCATCCTGGTGTGTGGCAGGATCCCAGTTAGGGTGCCAAATGGGAATGGTTTCAGAACAATGTCCCTGTGTAGGTCAGAACTGTCAGGGCAACTGGCCTTTACTTCACTCTATTACTGAAGAACGTCTAGATGAATAAAGCAGGTAAGATCACAAAGGGATGAAAGGACAGAGTCCAGGGAAGTTCAGCTCAGTAGCCCAGGTCCTGGAAAATGTGTGGCATGTACAAAAGGCCCAGAAGGCCTCTCTTTAGAGGGCTTTCCAGAACTCTAGAGCCAAGCTGAGCATGCAATTGGGCCTAGGGGCTGCTGGGAAATGGTGTGTCACTTACAGGTAAATGTTGCTCTGAAAGAAACAGCTAAAAACAAACACACACACACTCAGAGACCAGAGGATGCAACAGGGTTCCTTCAGTCATACTCCATTGATGGGTATGCAGAGGGACAGTCCCTCAGGACAGGAAGAATCAGCCACTCTATCCTTGCATACTTGGATTAATGCATCTTCTTTTGAGATGTCTCTGCTGCTTGCAATGGCACAGGGGCTACCGGAAATACAGGTTTTGCTTTTATAACCAGTAAGATTTTTACAAACATGATACAGCTAAGCCACCCATACCCTAGCACACAAAGGAAGCAGAGGAAGAATACATAACCCTAAGCAGTGACTGCCGCAACCTGCTGAGCAGCCATCTATATATGCCGCCCATCACCTAGGTTGTAGCCAATCCCCAGAATAAGCCTTCAAGAAACATGAAATTATCTCGTTTCTGGCAGGCACAAAGAGACTCAGGGAATGGCTAATCTGCCCAGAGCCAAGTCACAGTAAGTAGATTAGACCCAGGTCTCCCTGACCCTAAGCCTAGTGATTGTTCTGCCACATAAACAGCCACAGCCCTGGGGAAGCAAAGGGGAACCCCATTTCTGGGATGACAGCCACTCTCAGTTCATGCTTTGTCTTAACATCAGGTTGTACGCATCAGTACATCATCCATTTAACTCCATGTGGGGGGCCTGCTGCCAAAGTGGCAAACAGTAACCACACACTGAGGTCATGTCTGGCTGGCGTCTGGCTATCGTCTTTCCTCACACTCCACCTAAACGAGACCCCTTCACTACCTAACAACCTCAAAACCAGGAAATAAAGAAATGCATGCTCTGAGACCCACAGGCCCCCCTGTCCTGTCAGTGATGGATTGAAAGCCACCGTCTCTTGGACATTTCCTCCCTTTTCCATCCTTAGTCCCCTTTTCCTGTCAGAGTTCATCCATATACTTTTCTCTTACATGGTGATTTCCAAGGGTCCCTCCTGACTGTGATAAAAGTCTTCCACAGCTGGGTGTGGTGGTGCCAGCCTGTAATCCCAGCACTTGTAGGAGGAAGAAAGATTGTCACTAGTTCAAGGCCAGTGTGGACTACATAGTAAGCTCAAAGCCAGCCTACACTACAAAGTGAGACCCTGTCTCAAAAGAATCAGAAACAAAAAGCAGAGCTTATGCAAGGCCACTTGGCCTAAGTCCCATAGAAATAAAATCATGAGTACAGCCCTATAGACTGATCTGTCCCCTGAGCAGCCTTCTATCCAAAGCAACCATTGTAAGCTACACTGCTATCTTGCTATATATACATACATATGGTACATAATATATTACATATTTTGTATAATGTATATCACATATTATAGATGCAAGTATATGCCAACAATCCTGCTACTTCTCAGTTTAGGGGGAACTCACCTATTAAAATTATTTTTGTAGTCTATAGCATTCTTTTAAATGGTCTCAGGAGTAGAAACTTTCAGAATTTGTGTAGATTTTTGGTAAAAGTAAAAGGGCCAAACCTGATTTTTAAAATGGGTAACACTGACTGAGATTTAAAAGATGGTGGGAAAAGGCTACACAGTGTATGACTCCAACTGCCTGACATTTGGGAAAAAATGAACTTATGGAATCAAAGAAAAGATTGCTAGTGCCAGAGGTTGGGAAAGGAGGGATGAACAGAGCATAGAAATTTTAGAGCAGTGAAGTGACTGTCATACAGTAATAGATGCATTTGTCACCATGTATTATAGCTCCAAGAGTGACCCCCCTGTAAGCTCAGGAGGTTGGGGGACGATGTGTCCATGCAGGCTCACAGCTATAGCAAAGGGCCCACTCTGGAAAGGGATGGTGGTGCTGAGGGAGGCGTGTCAGGGAAAACTGGTCTAAGAAATTAAGTCTAGTTTTAAGAAGTGGTATGAACAGGTTCACTGACTTCAGTGCTTCTGCAGCCCATTCACAAGCATCACTTTGCAAGTGTTCACGTCAAATCCTTTCAAAATACTGTCTTCTCTTGACTGAGGCAGGTACCACCCTCCCCGAGACTCCTACTTTATAAAAAGAAAGAGGCATGGCGTGTGATCAGGACACTTGTCCGAAACACAGAATTGAGATGGCAGAGCGAATACTGCCACTAGATTCTCTTCAAACTCCTCTGCGTGCTGCCTGCATTGACTCAGCCTGGCTGGCTGTGAAAGGACAAGATATTTCCATGGGCAGCCACTCAGCAGGACCGTGTCACAGAAGACATGAGCCCCCGCAGAAATCCACGCAAATGGCTACATGCTGATCTGATGCACTCAGGTCTCCTCCTGCTGGGGGCTCCACCTTGGCCTTCAACCTGCAGGAAGGCTGGCGCAACACCTTGTTTGCACACTGCTGCGCACCATCCCCTCCCCTTGGATGGAAACAGAGTAGAGGAGCCCACCCACGGCCAGACAGGAGTCCGCACCCCTCAAGCAGAATGGTCTGTTTTTAACAAATTCAAAGGAATGCCTGCTTTGGCAACCAAAACACACACACTGAAAATAGAATAGAAAGTCACCAGCAGCTTCTCACTTCAAGAGAGATGGGCCAAGGCTGTCAGGATGAATTGTATGGTTTTCATTAAACACACTCATTCCCTCGTGTGCAGAGACCCAAACCACAAGGCCACAAAGGAGAAGGTGGGGGGCAGAGGCGTAAGCTTAGCAGGATTACCTTTCTGGGCAAAGAGGAGGAGGGCTCTGTTCAGGCCACAGCTAAGGTCACTAGAACGCAATTTAAGACAATACATAGCTGCTTCCCACTCTGCGGAGCTTCTGGTAAAGAAGCGCACTTTACACTCTAGCTGCCCTCGTTTTTCACTGCAGGGCTGCAGGCTGGACGGCAACATTAATGATGTTTTCTTCTCGTTGGCTGGACCATACCAGTCAGCCCGAAATTCCCTTTGGCCTGTGATACGTCCATTCCAAGGCTATGAGACAAGTTCAGCCCCGGCTGCAGAGGCGAGAACATCTCAGAGAGGGGAGGAGGGAATGAGGGGGAGTGGACAGCAATGGAAAAAGACACGAGACATGAAATAGATTAAGGTTGTTTTCAAAGTTTTAAAAATATGCTTGTGATTGTTGGAACTACCAACATGTAGTGAACACAGCTTTCCAACCTCAGTGTGCTCCAGGGCCTGAGACAACAAAATGCAGAGTCTGGTTCCCTGCTGCCTAAGCAGGGGGCATCGTGGAGTTTTTCTGCACTACTTTGCAGGTGGTGATCACAGAAAGGATGACTTAGATGCCCAGGGAAGCTTCAGCTTCCTCTGAGTTCAGGCACAGTGATGTTTACCTTTCTAATCATGGGGGCTAGTATCATTGCCTAACCTCATTACAATAAAGAAAATGGTAAATCATGATAATAAACTGATGGCAATTGATGGTGGCTGTGCATGAATAGCAACTGTGCAGTTACAAAGGATCACACAGCTCAGTCTCATGGAGAGAAGCTCCTGAACTCACAGCATTCATGGCTTTAAAAGTTCATCAGAGAGTCGGGAGTATAGCTGAGTGGGGAACCCTTGCCTAGCATGCACCAAGGTTTGATCCACAGCACCAAAAACAAAGTTCATCAGGTATTTCTAATATGCTATACTCACCTACGGTCAACACACTGGGACAAAACTGTAGCCTCTGCTGATACCTGGAGGGAGCTTTACAGACTTCCCTTTATTCAAAACAATGGACTAGAAAGGATTAAAGGTGGGCACTGAGCTGGGAGTGTGACTTAGAGGTAGAGGACTCCCTTAGTATGCCTGAGGCTCTCGGTTTGATCCCTCTTCCGCCAAGAAACACACACACACACACACACACACACACACACACACACACATACACACACACACACACACACACACACAGCCTTTTAAAATGTAAATAGGAAAAATTAGCTCTGAAAAAAGGAGCCACTTTCTCATTGTTTGAATCAGCATTCTTCATGAGTGTAGAAGCAGCAGCAAGATTTGGGGTTTCTCAGGAGCCTTTCAAATTCTTACATTTTGTAGTTGTAAAATCAGTCATTACCATGGAGGTAACTGCTATGATCTGAATGTCACCCCAAATTCATGAGTTGAAACTTGATCCCCTTTGGTGGGTAGTGAGAGACCTCTCATTAAGTCACAAGAGTGGATACTCTTAGAGGCCAAAAGGAATCAGTTTAAGTTCCTTCCCTTTCCACCCTATGAGGACACCTAGATGGTGCCATCTATGGGAAACAGCCATTCAGATACTGAGCCTATTGGAACCTTGATCTTGGACTCCCAGCCTCTGGAATTATGAGAAACATTCTATTATTTGCAAGTTACACATTATCTGTTTAGAGCAGCAAAACTAGACTACGGTAATGATGCTCCACAAGACAACAGTGGGGGCTTGTGGTGGCGCCCATCTGTAATCCCAGCACTCTAGGAGGCAGAGGCAGGAAGGTCACAAGATCAAGCCTAGCCTGGCAATCTTGGCAAATTAGCGAGACCCTGTTTCAACATTAAGTTTTTTAGAGGGCAGGGGAAAGAGCTTGATATGAAAACTTGGGTTCAGTCCCTAGTATAGGAAGAAGGAAAGAAAGAAAGCAGAAAAAAGGAGAGAAATTGGAAAGGAGGGGAAAAGAGAGAACAGAGGAGGCTAAAATGCTGTGCAAAAGTACAGAAAGCGCAGAAAGGAGAATTCAGGGTCCGTGAGGGACCGAAGAGGAGAGGACATTCGGCTTGTCCAATCTTACTGTCCAGTTCACTTTATGCAAAGAATTCCTAAAGAGATGGTCTATGCTGAAATTGGTTAGTAAATATCACCTTAAAATCCTGGCTCATTTAAGGACTCCCACACTAAGTCCATTGGTAAGCTGGACTGCCACTCAAATGTCCGCTTTGAAAAGGTCAGCTTTCCCAGAGGCGAAAGGCTCGGTCAACCATCTGCTAGTAACTAAATGACAGCAGACAGGGCAGGTGACAGAAAGCTTAGTGGGCAGGAGGAGAAAGACATAACAACGACACAAGGAATTAACACTTTTACTATGGTGCCGGCACTCAGTAAACATTTTAATATGGACCACACTTCAGTAATGCTTATTCTGTGCCAAACAGTGCTCCAAGAATTTCCAAAGCACTCACTCACTTAGCTTACTTTTTTCAGTAAGATAAAGATGTTATCACTGTCCTCATTTAAAGAGTAAACTGAGGCACAGAGAGGCTAAGCACCCATCCCATCTAGGGTCACCAAAGGATAGTAAGGGCCGAGGACAGGATGGCCTGTGGGCCATCTGACTCAGAATCCCTGTTCTCACCTACAGTGAGCTCCGCCCTCTCCCTGTGAATTAATTCATAAATCTTGAGGATTCTGTGAGACAAGGAAAATGTCCTGCAGACAGGAAAATTGAGGTCTGGACAGGTTAAGGTCCCTGCAAGGAGTCCCAGGTGGGAGATTACTTCCTATGGAGATGGTAGGTTCTGAGACTGAAGGAACTGTGCTGGTCCCAAGCTGCTTGAAGGGTGGCTGAGCAGGTGAGTGTGTGAGAAGGTGCGTGTGTGTATGTGTGAGCATGTGTTACTGAGACTGAACCCAGGGGCATGCCACCACTGAGCTGTACACCCAGTCCTTTTAACCTTTTTATTTTGAGACAAGGTCTCACTAAGTTGCATAGGCTGACCTTGAACTTGTATCTTTCTGCCTCAGACTCCCGGCTAACTAAACCTGTCCACTTAATCGCTAGCATCTTCAGCCTCCAAACTTGTCCATGGTCTTGAGAACATGTGCATATCTTTCTCCCAGACAGAGGTCAATTCCTCTATTACTCTTTCAAATATTCACTTCAGCAGAGTGCAAAACAGATCTGCCGTTAGTTTGGCAACTCCCAGGTGTCCTGTGTGAACACGACAAACTTCAGCCATTCCCTTCCATGTTTTCCTGCTCATACAGAATCAAATCTCAGTGTGAAATGTCAAAAGTTAGAGAAAAAAATGGTAAAACTTGTTTTAAAAACAGATTTAAGAAACTATTTAACTGAGTTATTTTGTAAAGATTAATTTTTCACTTTATACTGTAGATTACAGCCCATTCCATTTTCCACTGATGTCACACTGGGTAAAACTGTGTCCTCCCCAAAAGATAGGCTCAAGTCCTAATTCCTGATACCTGGGATGTGATCTTATTTAAAGACAGGCTCTTCAAAAATGCTGTCAAATTAAGGTGATGTCATATTTCATTAAGCTGGGCTCTACTATAAGAGTGGTGGCTTCAGAAAAGGGACTGTGGACACAGGCACACAGGGAGGTGGCCATGTGAAAGCTACAGCAGATGCATCTGCAAGCCAAGAACTGCTGGCAACACCAGAGGCTGGAAGAAGCAAAGACTGATTTTTCCCCAGAGCCTTTAGAGGGAACCCAGCCCTGCGTACACTTTGATTTATCTTCTGCCCTCTGGGACTGTGAGACTATGCACTTCCTTTGTTTTAAGCCATCCAGTGCATGGTGTTGTGTTACAGCAGCCCTAGAACATGGAAACAAGTACATTGAAGACTATATTTAGAAAGTGATTAAAAATGCCAGACTTAGACTTCCATCTTCTGTGGTAACACTTTCTACAAGTAAGTACTGAACGAAGATCAGCTAACTAGAAGCCATTATTTTTCTCATTCGAAAAGTCATAAAAAGTTAGAAGAAGGTACTTTTTCTCTTGCTGGAATTTCTCTGAACAAAATGGTATTTTTCCTAATTGTTTTTTCTTCTAGTCCCTCTGCTCCTACCCCTGAGAGTCACAGGGTGTGGAAAAATCTTCCTTCATGCCTTTGAAACTTAAATACATGCAGTGTCAAAGGGCAAAGCTCTCTATATGGTCACCCAGCAGGCCAGGGCATGTTTTAGGTGATAGTACTGCCATGCACTATCCTTGGATAGTGTGGTGAGACATCTTAATATCCTGTAGCGCCGCCACATCCACAGCTTAGCAGAACAGACAGTCCTAAGACATGATGGGCTGGAATACAGAGAAAAGCCATATGCCCACTCTGCTCTGAAGCCTCTACCCTAACTTGTGACAACCCAGCAACCTTTTAGGAGGGGATTATCTCGTGCAAGTCTGGTCTTCCTTGACCACCAGAGCCATACATCCAACAAGCTATTCATTTCTCTCTCGATGTCCCATTGACCACTTTCCTACACTTCTCTGCCTACCCACTTAGTTACAGACCAGAATGGACTCTTCGCAGCCACTATGCACCTCCTCAACTGCTATGGGTTCAGTCATCACCACCTGTTGCCCATAATACTGCAGCAGCCTCCTAGGGGACCACTGGTTCATAGCTCACCCTCTACAGTGTACTCACAACCAGCAGCCAGTGATCTGAGCCGTAAGTCTGAGCCTGTCCCTTCTCTGTTCAAACTGAGTAGATGAGCTCAGAGAACAAGCTCATCTCCTCATGACATCCATGCCTTCTCCCTGCTCCTCATTTAAGTTCTTTGCACGGACAGTTTCTACTTCCCCAAATCAACTTTCCCCAAGCATCATTTAACTTGCTCCCTCATCTCTACCTGTCTTTGTTCAAATGCCATCTCCTCAAGGAAGGTGGGCCACGTTATTTATCACTGCCATCCTCTCATTCCCAGTCCTGTTCTGTGTTTCATTTCTTCTACAACCCTCCCAGATAAAGTATATTCCAAGTATTTATTATACTTAGAATTCACTGTCTCTCCCTCTCCCCCTTAGAGAGTAAATTCCACAACCATAAGAGTTTGTTTTGTTCATGAATGTCTTCCCAGAATCTAGAACACTGTCCAGCACAAAACAATCTCTATGAATATCTGACTGGGTGAAGAGGAAGTGGGAAGAGGGAATCATAATCTCAAGATGTTTTACCAAGCAAGAAGTCACTTGCTCTTGTGAAATGGAATCAGGAACAGAAAATAATGGTGTATTCTAGGAGCCAACCCACGGAGCTCCAGCTGGGGGCTGCTTCCTAAGGAGCTTGTGGGTTCCCAAACACTCATGTATGTGCACAGTCACATGTGCCTGGATGTTCTGAACAGTTTATGGGGTACGAGGAATGGAAACCTCAGGTGAAGGCAGAGTGGAAACCAGGGAGAAGTGCATAGGCCAAAAGAAGTGGGCTGGGTGATTAGGCTCATTACGAACTTCATCCTGGTTCTCACTCTGTCCAGTTATTAACAAGACTATAGAAAGAATAGGCTATGCTGGGCACAGCAGCAATTGCCTGTAACCGTAGTTACTCAGGAGGATGAGGCAGGAGGACTGTAAGTTTGAGGGCAAACTGAGAAATTCGGGGAGACCCTGCCTCAAAATTTTAAAAGAATGAGTGTATAGCTCATTGGTAGAGCATTCAGCTGGCACATGGGAGGCCCTGGGTTTAATCCCTAGCACTTCAAAATGAAAAAAAAGAAAGAACAAGTGACAGACTATAAATCTAAAATTCAGAAGAAAAAAAAAACCTTTCTACCTTGCAATACTACTGAGAGAACACACTCTGCCAGCCTGCCAAGACCCATCTGCATGAGGAAACAGAAGTTCTCCATTGCCCTAGGGACCTATAACCCAGCCACCATGTGCAACAAAGCTGTGACCAGTGAGACTTTGGCCTTTGTCTCTTGCTCACGCTGCCTGAGGCTCCCCAAGATAACGGGGCAGCTTGCCAACAAGCTGCTTGCAGGAGAAAGACAAATTTATTATTTGAAGGTCTTTTGGGGAAAAGTCAATTTTTTACCAGAAACAGCTCTTTCATAAACACTTTTGAGTTGAGATCATAGTCAAAGATGTCTTTGGTCTGCATTTTCTCCTTATGGCACTGAGGAGCTGGAGGTTTGCTCCAATAACCTATTAGTGGATAAATTTAAGACTATCCCCAAATTTAATGATGTAACCATTTGATTCCGACCCTTTGGTGGATCAGAAATTCAGGCAGAGCTTCTGTTTGGTGATTCTTCTGTTTGGTGTGACATCAACACAAGGTTTGAACCATCAGCTGGCAGACAGGTTGATCTAGGCTGGTAGATCCTTTATAGAGATGTGTGGGAGGGCTGGGGATATAGCTCAGTGGAATAAGCGCTTGCCTAGCAAGCGCAGGGTCCTGAGTTCGATCCCCAGTGCCGCAAAAAAAAAAAAAAAAAAAAAACATTTAGAGATGTGTGGGAGGCTCTGGTGAGCAGTGACTGTCTACCAGAGCACCTATATGTGGCCTCTCCAGCATGGTAGACTCATATTGAGCTTCTGACATAGAAATCTAGGCTTCAAGATCAAGCATGCCAATGTTAGGGCTGTGTGGTCTTTATGACTTCTTTTAGTAATATCACTTCCATTATGTTCAACTGGCTGTAATAATCTCAAACCTACTAGGATTAAAAGGGGAGAGACACAGGGCCATGTCTCAAAGAAAGGGGTTATCAAAGTATTTGAGGTCATGTTTTAAAACCTTTACACAATTGTTCCTAAATTCACCTGCACAATGTATCTTTGATTTTTTTATCTCTCTCTTAGGTGCCCAAAGGCATTGAGGTGGTCGCTGGCCCCCCTTGCCACTGATTCTTCTATTGTTTAGTCATTCATCATTAAGCCATCGTAGGTATCTAGAAAAAGGCA
Organism: Dinomys branickii; assembly: GCA_004027595.1. Lineage (NCBI taxonomy): Eukaryota > Metazoa > Chordata > Mammalia > Rodentia > Dinomyidae > Dinomys > Dinomys branickii. The sequence goes on along the minus strand of PVLD010011964.1, from coordinate 44,218 downwards.
AACACTGGCAAGACAGCAAAGCAAGTGGCATACTGTCTGCAGTGGCCAAGATCATGGACCTGTGTTCCTTTTGCTTGTCTAGCATCTAAGGCTTTTTTTGGGCATGGTGTTTCCATTTTTCTTTGAGGATTCATCTTTCTCCCTTTTGCTTTATGTGACTGAGGTGGGCACCTGACCTAGACCTGCCTGGTCAACCAGAATACAACTCTTTCCACCCTCGCCAAAGCAACTAATTCCAGCACTGTACATGATCCATTAGGAATAGCTTCTGGCACTTTTACATGATTTGGAAAAGAAAGCATGCAGCAAACATGCAGGATGAGGAGGGATGCCAGTGAAAAAGAAGCTCCCGAAAGCAAATCAAAGAACAGAGTCAAGAGATCAGGTAGGAAAGAAGCTGACCCTGATGACAAGACTTGCCACAAGCCATAGCAAGCCTACCCCTGGGATCCCAGCAACAACCTCCCTCTGTTGGCTCAAAACAACTATGTGTTAGATTTCTCTCACCTGCTACTGGAAAGTCCTGATTTGCACCGAAAGAGACAAAATGAGAAGGCAATTAACATAGTCATTGATGGATATACTGCAAAAGAGAAAAAAGTACTATGGAATTAACCTCTAAAGACATGAAGGGCCACAGGGTAACTTTGGAACACTAGAACCTAGATCAGTTACCTTCACTTAGCACCACTGCAGGGTGTAGACTACTGTGCTGTATGAAAGAGCTGAAGTTGTTTGGTTGCAACTTACTCCAAAATACCTACTTCTCAGCCTTTTGAATTAAACCAGCGAACATTGGGTTAAAGAGTGCGGGTGTTGAAGAGCCTACAGTTGCCACCTCTTCCCACTAGGTGGCACCCCTACACCAGGAGGCAGAAATCTGGGGGTTAACAAGCTAATGGGAATTAGGACCCTTAAAAACTACCTACTGGTGGTTTTGATGGGCTTTTTGAATGACGAAGTAACGGGAAACATAAGACAGCAAACCTAAAGCAGCCATCATTTACTTAGTAGCTACTCTGCCCTTAACACTAGGACCTTTGGTCCTGTGGATTCAAAGAAAATCTAAAACACATGACCATAAGAATCTGTAAGTCATAGTGAGAAGCCAAGACCAACCTGCAAAAGCTTTAAGGTCCAATACAAGAGAAGGAACAACAGCCCTGAATTTTGTGCCACAGGCTAAAAGGCCAGTAGCAATCCCTGTAAACCTGGCATTACAGTTACTCCAGGCCATTTCTTTTACTGATAAGGAAACCAAGACCCCAAACATTGAATAATGACCTCAGAAACCCAGGGAGCTGGCTAAAAGATTCAAGGTAGACACAGGTTCTGGCTGTAACTTGACAACTGAGAACGAGTTTACAAAGCAAAACAGGCGGTAAACTATGAAACCCCACAGGAACGAGATAGGCATTCTCTGATGGTTTAGATCTAAAATGTGCCCCTGCCCCCTCCAAAAAAACTATGTGCTCATGGGCGAAGCTTCTGAAGGGTGACTGGGTGATGGGTCACTACAGCTAACTTGCTGCTAGAAGGTGGGTCTGCTCAGAAGAGGTGGGTTGCTGAGGGAGGGCATGACCTGGAGGAAAGGTTCTATCTCCCAGGCTCTTGTCTCTTTTCTCTACTTCCTGGATGCCATGAGGCAAGCTGCTCCGCCTAGGCCCCTCCTCCGTGCTGCTCTGCCTTGGAGCCAGCAGATGATGGAATGAAATCTGCACAAATGGTGAGCCACAGTTAGCCTCTTCTCCTTTAAGTTCAGTGGGTCAGGCACTGTGTCTCAGTGATGCGAAAAGTGACTAAGCTACCTTCACTCCAGGGACACATATTTTTTTTGAAATCGTGTTGATGTGCTCTGTGCTGAAATAGTTGTCAGCAAGAGAGGCGATCCAAACAGCTTCCTTCTTCTCTAGCCATCTCCCAGGAGTTCGTACTTCAGGAGCTTACGGGTAGAACATCTTCTAAAATCCAGCATATGACAGAAATAGCCTCCAGTGACAGATGTAAGTGGCAGTTATGAAGCAGTAAAGCACTATACAAGTATTTATACTGTTATACCAGGAGAGCAGCAGTTTTGTAATTATTATGAAAAATAAACTTCTCTATTCTTCATTGCTAACCTTGAGACTCATTAGTTGACAGCAGCCGTGGTACAGTTCTCCATTCTCTGCTCTCTCATTTCTTCCCTGGGTCCAGTTTTTCCTCTAGGATCACTGCTCTGAGAATCACGGAAGATCATTTTCCCAAAAACATTAATGTTCTCTAGTCCAAATTCAAACATGCTCTTGTTTCATTATTTATAACTGATAGCCTTAGTTTTTTCCTCTGGCTATTGAGCTCCTGTCCCACTGAGAATAGAACACATCTCTACTTTAGCGTCATCTGTACTTTTCATTAAGCTGTATTTCCAGGATCATTTGGACCCATGTAGCAGTTAGTGAAGAGTTCTCAGCCAGCAGTAACCCTTGAGGCAAAATACTGAGAACACCATGTAAATACTTCAGAGGCTGAGAAGCCAGGAGAACGAAGGACAGCCAACCTACTCAAAAACAGTCTGTTTCTCCAGTGTTAAACTCTTAAGATTTCTTTAAATCATAAAAATGCATTATGTTTTATAATAAAACATTGGACAACTCTGTGGCATCAACATTCCACTTGACATAGAGCTCCAATATAAATGACAAATTTTATGAACTGCACACTCAAAAAAGGTTCCTATCTTGACCTCACAACAGGAAGGGTTCATCAAGTAGCAGATAAGAATCTGTGGGAAACTGGCCAATATGGGATATAAAGCAGCTTGGTAGATATATCTGCTAAATTGCAGGAATCACTTTTAAGTATGAGAGAAAGAAATGAGGAACTTCTACACAATCTGGGTTTCAAAAGCTGAGTAAAATCTGGAAAAAATGTGACATGCAAAAACAAACTGAAGTCAAATATAGTCATTTTCAAAGGGGAAACAAGGCCCTCAAAGGGAGACACTCTTCTCTCTTCCCAGTCCTGGGAACTGAACCCAGGCCAAAGGGATACACTTTTAATGAAAGGATGGGTTAGTAACCTCTGCCCACCGACAAGGGGAAGCAGCTGGGAAATGTGTCTGTCTCGGCCTTCTCTCCAGGTAGACAGAACCAGGCTCGCTACATAGAACTTGCAATCCTAGACTGTGTTCAGTCAGCTTCAGAGTTCATATTTATTCTAAATGCATGATCCTGGAATCCCCCAAGTTGCAAAATTAATTACAGTCCTCCCAATTTCATGATACCTGGCAAAGAAGTTCCCTTGGAGGAGCATATCCTGTAGCCAGACCTTCCAGGACTCCCACAGATGATGACTAAATCTGAGTTCCCAACAGAGAAGAAACAAGAACGCCTTAATCTAGAGCTGACGAAAAGCAAGGAACAGCAAAGTAAGAGTCAGAACATCTACGAAGTGTTCAAATGACTGGGATCTTTAAATACACAGTATAAATGAATCAGACTAGATGTATTATCCACTTGAAGAAAGTCATGGGAACCAAAAAATAAGCAAGGAACAACAGAGTTCAATGACCAGGAAGATACGAAAAACAAGTACAATTTTGCATATGCCAAAATCTGTATTTAACAATATTCTGCAAAGTTCGAAATGGGCTAAATGGATTAGACATGTTGCAGAGCAAACTATTCATCTGAGAAAACGTTCAAGTACATAAAACAGAAAAAAAGGGATTGAAAGAAAAGAATATAGACTAAGGTCTAACATATGTCTAATTAGAAATTCAAACTAAATAACAGGAAAAAACGCACAGTATTTGAAGAGATAACAGCTGAGAATTCCCAGAATTGATGAAAGGCAAAAATCTTCAGATTCTGAAAGCAAAATAAATTCTAATTAGGGAAGGAAGGAGGCAAGGAACCTAGATACAAACATTAAAAATAGGGAAAGCAAAGATAGTTTAAAGGAAAAAGAGATTCCTTCAAAGGAATGATAATTTGATATTAGTCTTTAGCAGCTCCAAATGGAGGCCAGATGGCAGTGAAATTATAACTTCAAAGTGCTGTTAGAAAACAGCTATCAATCTGGGATTGTGTACAAAGCTAAACTGGCATTTAAGAAATAAAACAAAACAGTATTTTTTAGCAAAGAAAAAAGAGAAAGTATGACCAGTATCACCAAAGACATTGCTAAAGGATGAATCTCATAAAAAAAAAAAAGACAATGACACAAAGGTAATCTAAGATGAAATAAGGACAAGCAAAGAAACAAATGTGGAAAAAAAATCATGTATTATATAAGTCCATCATAAAAAATATCTAGTTTGGGGAGCTGAAATGAAGATATTTCTAAATGTGCTCAAAAAATTAGACTGGGAAGGGATGATCAAGTTAATATAGTTCAATGAAATTCTGTGTTACTCAGGAAGATAAATGGATACTCGTTCTTTTTCAATAAATGCTAGAGCTATATAGTTATCACTAGTAGTCCCCTTAATACACTTTTGTAAGTAAGAAATGATTCAGAGCAGTTTAAGTAAGAAATACGCACATACAGTCCCAAAGGTGAACATCAGTGGTACAGTTGGAATTTATTTATACAATTATAAATCAAGCTCACTTTGTTCTATGACAACATCAACTAATCTTACCTGCTCTGATACTTAGTGTTTCTGTCGTGGGTGCTTTGTTTTCTTGAACAATTAGTCTCTCAATAAATTTTACATTATTTTATTTATTTATTTATTTGTGGTATCAGGAATCAAACTCAGGAGGACCTTATGCTTGCCAGGCCAGTGCTATGCCACTAAGCTATATCCCCAGCCCTCTTAATTAATTTCAATGTTTAATGACTAATTTTTTAATCCAACAAAATTAAAGTTAACTGACTTTTCATCAATACAAAACAATAAATCAAGAAAAGAGAGATGAAACTTAGCTCTGTGAATTACCCCTCAATTACTGATAATTGTGTTCATATCTCAGTCCAAAGGCAAGTTTTTTTAAAAAGGCAAAAAGGATAACAAATAACCCAACACAAGCCTACAGATACAAATGAAAGAAATAAACAAGAAAGAGTACAAAGAAATGAGGAAATAAAGTTTGTTCTTTATCAATACAAAATAGGCAAACTCCTGGAGAAATTATTAATCATAATAGAACACACAGTACTGATACTGAAAAGTGGGATATTATTTTCGATGAAGTAGAAATTTTAAAATTAAGAGAATAATTTCATACTTATAAATTTTAAAACTGATTTTTAAAATTATGAAAATACAACTAGTTTTTAATCAAAATACAGCTTAAAAGTTATATGCTGGTGTCTATCGAGGGCCTTTAGATAGAAACTCTGGAGAGTATCTCTGACTGCCAATCAACAGCTATGACCCCATCAGCCTGAAGAAGCCAGAGTGGTCATCGCCCATTACTCCTTATGGCAGTTTGAGTTACTTCTTCAAAGGGGGGAACATTGTAGGCAACTGAGTGCACAGAAATAGTATAGGCAGTCAGACAGGGCTGGGCCCTCAAGGGAACCAGTATGGAAGACCAGATACCTTGCAACTGTGGGAGAGATAGGCACTTCCACTGTGGGCCAGATCTTAAGACAAAAGATTAAATAAATGCACCCATGTACTCCCTAGGGATGGACATCAAGAATTGATATTCTCAACAGGTATCAATCACTATGAAAACAGCCAGGAAGAGTCACTAACCCAGCCCAGTACAGGGGGAGTCTCTGTTCTGTGTTCATGTTCACTTGCTACAGGACTCACTTCCCAACTTGATCCTGATTTAATCAATTTTACCTGAGTAATTATGCTTGAAATCTTATTGGTTGACCATAGTTTTGTCCCACTCCATGCCCACCTTACAAGTTCCCATGTTCCCACTTGGACCCACATCACTTCATAGATTTGCTCTGTAAAAATGCCCTAAAAAAGATAGGTTCCTTGCCAACCCACTTGGGTCCCCTTCTATCTCTCAGACAGAAGCTTTCTTTCCCTTAATAAATATATTCTGCTCTTTAAAAAAAAAAAAAGGTAGCAGAAAATAGCACACTTGAATTTCTGTAACTATCCAATAAATTAATTCCAATCAAAAATATTTTCTCACAAAACAAAAACCAGGTCAAAATAACTTGTCAGCAAGTTCTGCCAAACCTACAAGAACAGATAATTCCAGTTTACACAAACTTTTCCAGAAACAAAAAAGTGAGAACAATTTTTTACTAAGTTTATGAAATTAATGTAACCTGGATAACAAAATCAGGTTAACTAGGACCCCATAAGAAAATCATACTCATTAAGCATAGCTGCAAAAATTTTAGTAAACATAATCACACAAGGTACAGTAGACTTCATAAGAAAGATGAGTTTATCCCAGGAATAGAGCATTTACCGAAAATCATATCATCTCCAAAATGGTGCTAAAAAAATTTGACGTGAAGTCATAATTTCAAAAAATACATTCAGCAAATAAGAAATAGAACCATACTTCAGTGGAGAATCCTCACTCCTACACATCTTGCAAGCAACACACTTTATAGTGAAATTTCTAAAACATTCCTTGTGATAAAGGATACATAATTTCACCAATTCAACTGTAGCATCCAAGATAAACTACAGATTATCAGTTACAGGACACAAAAAGCTAGGCAAATCTCAAATGCATATACAAAGACCTCTCAGAAACTAAAAATGAAATTTTTAAGAGGATACTGTTTAAAATAATATAGAAATTAAAGTACTTCTAAAGTAAATCTAAGACGTATAAGTTTTGTGGGAAATAATTTGGAAAATCTTATTAAAAATTAAACTGAAATAGATAAATACACTATGTTCATGGACATGAACATATTAATATGAGAATAATTGATTTTATCTTAATGTTTAGATTCAATTACTTTTTGTAGTCATGACAGACTAATGCAAATGGTCAAGAAGAGTCTACATCTGAAGAATAAGGTATGTATAATGACCTATTGGATATCAATATATGTAAGCCTATAGTAATCAAAATAGTGTGACACTGGTGCAGAGAGACAAATAGGTGAATGGAACAAACAAAGAGAAACAAACATACATGAAAAACGCAGTGAATACCCACATCAGATGAAGTGCTGAGGCCCAGAAAACTGGCTTTCCATAAGAAGAAAATGCAGTTGGATTCCTATCTCACACTATATATTAAATCAACTCTAGGTAGTCATACTAAGATAGAACTATAAAACTTTAGGAGGTAACTCAGGTGGCTATTAGGACACAATGTAAATCAAAGGAAAATACACATAAATTCAATTAAATTAAAGTCACAAAAGTCTTCATGAAGACACCATAAAGAAGTTGTGGAAGCTAAAAGCAAAAACTGATCTCTTACTGGAAAAGAGTGGATTAGCTGTCTTTAGAGACTGAGGGGCGAGACAGACACAGGAGGCGTTAGCTCTGGTGTTCGACAGCACAAAAGGCTGACTACAATCTCCAACAATTTGGTATATTTCAGAGCTAGCTAAGAAAGGCTCAAAGGTTCCTGTTAAATAGAAATGATGAATGTTTAAGATGGAAACACCAGTTACACTAATAGGATCACTATATACTGCATACAGATTATCACACTGCACACCATAAATACGTACAAATGTCAATTTAAAAATGTCAACGGAAGCAATGCTTGTTTCCCTAGATGGTAACTTACCACACGTTTGCTGTGTGGTGTGGTAAGGACATTTGGAAGACAGACTCCCTATCCACACTGCCCTTTCCATAAGAATAACTTTTCCAATTCCTCAATAAACATATCATTTATAAACAAATTAAAGCCTATTAATTGTTTGATCAATTTCACATGTCTATATCTATGTTCCTGAATATACACTTCAAAGTTATCAATATGTAATGCAACAACCATTGTTGATTCCCTATCACCTTGTCTGTAACTCAGTTTTTATTTAAATTTTATTTTAAAGACAAAAGAATGGAGACATATTAACCAGAAAAGCCATAAACAATACAGAAAATACAAAGTTATACAGAATATAGTAGGGAATTAGCACTGGATGTTGTATTACATAGTTATCTTCACATTAGTTAACACAAGAACATTAAAGGAAATACCAAATTATAGAGAAAATAGTAAGGAATTTGCACTGGATGCTGTATAATATAAAGTTATCTTCACTTCTGTTAATACAAAAATGATTCAGGAAATATAGAATTATAGAGAACATAGAAGGGAATTAGCTCTGGATGCTGTCCTACATAATGTTACCTTCACCTTTGTTATTCAGTTACACAGATGATGGCCCATTTGATCACTCAGTTTTTCTCCTCCCTCATCTCCATTGCCCTACCACTCAATCATTCATCTTTCCTGTGATAATAACTGTACTCCTGGGTTTATCTATATCCTTGGACTGTCGCCTTGGGAAGAGATATAGCTGCCTCAGACTATACTATAACATACATGGGTGTATGCAAACTGCTATGGTTGGAGGTGGGAAAGCACATATGCTCACAGTGGACCGCCCGGCTCCACCCTGTCGTCGTGCTATGGGTGGGGGCGGGTCCAGTCCATGAGGTGCCCTGAGTGGGGCCCTCAGTGGAGCAGCCACCGGGCCCACTGTGGAGCAGCAGTGGAGCAGCCACGGGGCCCACAGCGGAGCAGCCGCAGGGCCCACTGCAGAGCAGCCGCGGGGCCCACAGTGGGGCAGCCGTGGGGCCCACAGTGGGGCAGCCGCGGGGCCCACAGCAGGGCAGCCGTGGGGCCCACTGCAACGCAGCCGCAGGGCCCACAGCAGAGCAACCACAGGGCCCACAGTGGAGCAGCCGCGGGGCCCACAGCGGAGCAGCCACAGTGTAACTCAGTTTTGATTGTACTATTCTTACGCTACTTTGTGTCTGTTTGTTAATATGTTTTTGTTCTTTTACTTTGAAAATTAAAAAAAACAAAAAACAAATTAAAGCCTAAAGATTGTCCTGCTTCCCATGAGCTGTTAGTGGGGAAAAGACAGGTATCTCAAATTATTGCTGCCCATTCTCTGCTTTTTCTCCTAGATCTATAAATAAAAAAAGATGAAATACTATATCCATCATATCAAAAGGCTACATTTGATCCAAATCTAAGTCATCTGTTGGTTTAGAAATCCTGAAATAACACAACTCTACATTTGGCTTTTGAAAACCAGGATTTTATATCTGGATATTGGTGACATTCAATATGGGTTATGGAATATGTCACGCTGATACTGGACAACTCTCTTGGGCTGCTCAGTGTGAAAATAAACAGGCAAGACTTTAAAAACTACCCGCTCCCTTTCAGACTCAGTCCTATCAAAGTCCGTGGCACTCCCATGGCACTTCTTTTCCATCCTAATCATTCCATCCTATATTCTGTATTTCCTGGAGGTCGTTCTACTCTCAGCCATGGAAAAGTGCCATCTAGGCAAAGCTGTTACAATGCAGCACTTGCATCTCAGATTTTCTTGAGGCAGCAGAAGCCAGAACAAATTCATCTGTGGCAAGTACTCTTCTTACAGTCCACAGAAACTATACGCCACACAGGTAACATATACTAAGCAGTTTTAAAATCAGTTCAGCCAAGCTCTGTTCAACACCTGCTTCAGAAGATAGTTTGAGATATGGAGAATTTTGTTGGAGAAGATTAATGGACTCCAACTACTCACACCCCATTTGCCTCAAATCAAGTGACAAAGGATCACATTCCAAATTTGCCACAGCCAAGGAACTGAGCATTTCCTGTGAGCCAGACGTGCACCTAGGAAAGGGAGCAGAACTGGACTTCCCTCAGGCAGATCTTACCCAAGAGAGGTACCTGGGGAAGGAATGATTCCAACCGAGAAAGAGATGGCTAAGGAGTAGCCATGAGGAAGGGAATCTGCATGGGCATAGGGAGGAATCATCGTCTGTGCCCAGGGAACACAGGTGAGAGAGGGGCTGGGGTCTCCTGTAGAGAGGTTAGAGCACCTAAAAAAAGTCTTCTTAACCTGGGAGCAAGCTTGGACTGCAGGGGAACCACAAATCCTGTGAAATTAAAGTAGTGTTTCATGTGCATGTGATCGTTTCAGAATCTCACAAGGGTTTGTGACCTAATATGAGTAAGAACTGCTGCCCTAAAGGAGTAAGTAACTCACAACATCTCTCAGCAGAAGTTTGACAAGTCTTATGTAGGAATAATTTCAAAGCTATCCTTCCTGATGAAGGCCCAGGTTACAGCCTGCCTCTGCTACTGATGAAGCGCTGATCTGTCTGCTTTTATCATCAGCCAAGCTGTGAATGGGACCACCAGTGTCATGTGAGCACAAAAGACTGTGACAGTGACCAGGTCCCTGAAGTATTTGCTCCTAGAATCCCACATGATGAAGCCCTGGGACCACTAGCCTTAGCGGAACCATGCATCTGGCTGTGGTCATTCTGTGGGCCTAAGGATGGGAGCATAAATTCCAGAAGGGATCTGCTGAGTAGATTTTATCTAATAATAGAAATAGTGACTAAAGCAAAAAGCCTATGTTACTCTTCACAAAAACCTTGGTAACAGTTTCCCAGACTTTTTTCTTTCATCTTTATTTACAGTTGGCTTCATTTCTGCCTAAAAATATCCATCCTGTACCCAATAAATTCAGCCTCAAAATGTTCAACAAAATGGAGCTTATTAAAACTAATTCCCAGATATAATTATTCCATATTATTTTAGCAGCTATATAATTAGCAGCATGGGAAGTCTCTATCATGTAACTTTAATGAAAGAAACAACAGGCTGATCAGTGGATACCAAATTATTTTAAACAGGAATAAGAAGTCCTGCTATGTTACTGCATAGTAGAATGATTGCATAACAATAATATGATGTACACTTAAAAGCTAGAAAAAAGAATTTTGAATATTTTCACCATAAAAAAGTGATAAATATTTGAGTAGATAAGTTAAATTTTATTTAGACATTATATATTTTGTACATATATCAAAACGTCATGTTGTTCCCCTTCAGTGTATGTAGTTTTTATAATTTTACATATTAAAATTAATTTAAATCGGGGGCTTGGTGTGGCTTAGTGTAGAGTGCTTGCCTAGCATGTACTTTTGCCTCCTTGTACTTGGCTGTTTGGAATACGTTGTAGCTTCTCTCACACACAGCCGAAAGCTTTGAGACCCTAATACTGTACTAACTGCTGTCACTTGCTGATACTGTTTAAATCTGTCTGACCTACACTGACACACAAATTAACTTTAGGAATTTCAACACAGAACAAAGGAGAAAGCTTGAGAAGCGGACCCTCAGGACATAGACAGGATAGGCAAGTTCTCTGCCATTGAGCTCCACCTGCAACCCCAGGGCTGTTTTTTCAAAGTTCGGTGCACATTTCCAAAAGGAGATAGGAACCATTCATAACATATAGCACACAATTACTGTTCAGTTACATCACAGGGCCGTTTGAGCCTCTGACCTTCCCTACAAGAACATGTTCAGTCAGCTTTGTAAGCCCAGCAAATATGTGCTACACGTTGACACCTGATGTCCAGCAGTTGACACCGGCTGAAATGCAATATGAATCTCCACCTGCTCCTCCTCCTAAAAGTTACCAAAATGCAAAAAGTCTTGGTAAGTGAATGCTTCATGCTTACTTGCAGCTACTGCTAACAAATTACTATAACAATATGACAGGCATTTAAGCACATTAACTTATGGCATCCTCATAGCAATTGTTTTACTGATGGGGCAACAGCCTCAGGGAAGTAAGGGGTTCACTGACCACAGCTATTAAGGGGCAGAATCTAGATTTATAGTCTTTTCTTTCCAAATCCTGAAGCCATGCTCTCTCAACTGTACTATCCAGCTACCTCAGGCTACAGTTGAACTTCATGGTCACGAAGACCCTTCTATTCTTTTCTCATAACCAAAAACAAGGAGAGGGGACCTGGTCTATATGTTTGATCCCCATGGAGCACCAGCTGTTGAGTAGGAACCACTGTAGTACAAGTGAAGTCCTAAAGAGTGACTGGGCAGCTAGCGGTGGTGGTCCACACCTCCAGAACTCTGAGAGGAGTGCACATTCACGCCCCACCTGGGCAAGTTAGTGACTTAACAAGACCCTGTCTCAAAATAAAAAAGGGTTGAGATGTAGCTTAGTATGAAGATTCTAGGTTCAAGCCCCACTGCTATTTTTAAAAAAGTAAATTTAAAAAACAGTGACTGGACCAAGGCCACCATCATCAGGGAACTCAGAGCCTTGTATCTGTAAATTCCCTGAAATGACCATGAAAACGTACTTTTAAGGACCAGATGGTAAAGGGAGTGACCCGGATAGGCTTTGTCCAATTGTTTTGGGTACAGTTTTGGAGTTGTCTGTACTGAGCTGGGGAGCCACCTCCTCTTGTCCTCGTAGGTGTAATTACTAGCTTCAAGGCCACAGCGGCAGTTGGGAATATGTTGGAATATACAGACAGAACTACTTCTCAGAAAAGGGATTCTGCCCACAGAACCATCATAATTCCCACAGAATCCTAAAAGGACCTTGAAAAAAGAAAACAGGTGCTCAGCAATAGACTTCTACTGCCCACCTCCGCCAAACACCAAAATGGATAGACAGATCACACCCAGCACATCCATAAAGCAGAGTGCCTCTCTCCAAAGCAGAACACAGGCTTCCATCCTCCAGAGTGATGTGGTTCCCTCCCTGGGAGGGACACTTAACCTCCGGCTGTTCTTTCAACTTTTCACCATTCTGTGGGAATCCTGCTAACATGATTGGGTTTAGAAAGTCCCTGGCATGTTAAAGAAAAGGCGCCTAATCCTTTTAGTGTAAGAATAATCATTTCAGAGAAGACTTCAGCAACTACTTACATTCAGGGAAGTTTCTTCTGAAGTTATCCCTGCTGGAATTTGAATCGTAAAGCATTTCTGCTGCTCTGGGAAAGCTCATGCAACATTCAGGCTTACTCTTCTCCCTCTAACTCATTCTCAGCTCTAAAGGTGCAACCATCACTTTGGCCACTAAGCATCTGCGTTAATTTTAAGTTCTCCACTTAAACTGCCTTGAGGATCCCACCTGACAACACATTGTCCCCTATAGCCAGCTAAATGCACCTGGGCAAGGGGCTCTGAAGTCGGAAGGTGAGCCAGCCCTCTGCAGTTAACCAGCAGGAACAGGTGGGTGATGAAGAAAAAAACATGTCTACACATGTGTGCCGGCAGCAGTGGAAAGGGGCACCCATTCAGGTGGAAAGGGGCACCCATTCAGGTGGAAAGGGGCACCCATTCAGAGAATCTCAAGAAACGCAGACTAGAGTAGCCTGGGAAATTCCAGCGCAGAAGGTCAAAGTGACTTTTCTGTAGTTTATTAAGAGCGGATTCTTCCAGACCATGACCAATTAATGAATTTGGGTATAAAACATGATTTCTTAATATCAACCATATTGTGACAACACTATTCTCCTTCTCCAACAGAATAAACAAAAGCACCCCCACCTAGGGTATGGGAAAGGGGAGATCTACACTGCACCTCCAACTTACAATGTGCAAGTAAATTCTTCCAGTAGCTTTGGGAACACTCCACTGGACAATGTAAGACACCTAAGCACAGGAGTTGCAGGAACCAGGGTTTCCTCCAAGTGTCCTAAATCAAGATCACACCGCTGAAGCTCAAATAAAACCCAGCATTTCTGATTGGAAAACTGTTGGCTTTTCAGTTTTGGCTATTACTAGGGCCCACATTCCCTGTGAGCAATTAGGCTGGCAGTCAGTCACACAACTAAATCCAGGTTTGGGTGCGTGGATTTCTTCAGAGAATCAAAAAATTTGCTAGCTATGGTTCAGCATTCCTTAGCCAGGGCCTTTTAGTGAGATGCAGAGTGATGGACAGAGACTGAACTAATCTGTGGGTGTATATGGCATTTTGCTAGGCAACACCCTCAGAAAAAGAGAAGCGTTCAATGTATGTACAAAATAGAGCTGGCTATATGGCAATATCTCTTTGAATCTGAGAGCAGCATAGCCCCCCCCACCTTGCAGTTCAGGTAATCATCAACCTTGGGGAAACTAAGTCAAAAGCCACTGCAATCATTTACATAACAGGCTTTTACCTTAAGTCTCAACCCTAGAATCAAAGAGTCAAGAGACACTTGGACATCTCTCATGGCTGATGGGTTTAAACAAGCTTTGTGATCCCAGCTGACTGTGTCAATGGATCTCCTCCTGTAACTTTGGCAGTGTGTTAGTCATGTCTGTCCCCATGACAACACCTGAGATGAGCAACTTGATAGAGGAAAGGGTTTATTTGTGCTCATGGTTTTGGAAGGTTTAGTCTTTGGTTGCTTGGTCAGTTGCTTCTGGGCCTGTGACCAGGCAGTACATAGCGGTGGGTGCACACAGTGGTGCAAATTGCTCAACTTTAGGGAACCAGGAGGTAAAAGCACGGAAAGGGGCCGAAGTGTAATATTCCCTTCAAGAACATTTCCCAGTGATGTCAGACCTGCCCCCAGCCCGTGCCTCTTAAAGGTTCCACCACTTTCCAATAGTGCCTCCGGCTAGGAACCAAGTCTTCTACGCAGAGGCCTTTGGAACTCAGGGTCCAAACGACATAGAGACAGGGAGCTAACATGAGCCCACAGAGTAATGGGGTCCCTGTCTCAGGCTGTTTCTAGATCAGTGAAAGCCACACACAAACTGATTCCCTTTTGACTTTTTAAATGTAAAATCTATACTCCAAAAGGTAACTCTATAATGCCCTAAGAATGCTTGGGTCTATAAAATGACATCTTTTAACAACCACATAAAGAGGGTGGAGCAGAAGCTGCCACCACTATGGAAGAGCACTCAGAATAAGCCATTTCCCCTACTGCAGAAAGACATTTGTTGCAGTACAGTTTCATGTCTGTCCGGCAGTTAAAGATGCTTTCACAGAAAGCTCTCCAAAGCAACTATATCACCGCATTTTACCTACTTCTTAGCTCCCTCTCTCATCACATTCCAAAACAATTGTGTGGATTTGTGGCAGAAGCCTGGATAAAAATCTTCCCACTGATATCTTACCCTTTCCTCCAGCTCTCTCCAAGAATTCCATTGTTCTCGTCTTCTGTGCCACAGAGTTGGCCCACAGTCCTCCTGTCCCCAGAGACCCAGTGAGAATCTTTCAGTGGCTCCAGAACACAAGAGATGGTCTCTCCATTGAGGAAGGAGACACCACACTCAAGTAAAGGTAAACTTAATCTGTTTTTTAAACCCACCTGCAAATCCAATGTTCTTGGGTTACATACATAGAGGCTCATCACTTATCTAATCAAAAGGCATAAATGAATCAGTTTAATGGCTTCTTCTTGGAGCGCTTTACACCCTGTATTTTATAGTATTATATGCTTTTATTAATATTCTGCCAATCTTCTCAAAACAACCTATGAGGCTAGCACTATTATTTTCATTTCACAGATAAGGATGTTAAAGCTCACAAAAGTTATAAAAATTGCCAGGGTCATCCCATGAAGTCCTGAAATCTACTCTTTCAACATCAGTGCTGCATCAGTCCTGCCCTGTGCTGCCCAGTGGAATAAAAAGATCTCATGCTGACATTCAGGAAGTTAAAAAATTCAAAATTAAGCATAATGCTGCTTTTTACAGGGGTAATTTTCATTACGACCCACAATTAAATATAAATTTGAATGTAAGTCACTATCCAATATTTATCCCTCTAATAGGAAAATAGTAAATCATATCAAAAATAGATGTTATGACTGGATATTACAAAAGTTAAAAGGATTATGAGCATGTAAGGTTATGAAACATCAACTTAGTAAGGAACATTTATATAAAACCAGATTCTAGAAATTGTATAGGCAGAAGGCTTCACATATTTCTAAGATATCTCACTAAAGAGAAAGAAACATAACTCAGTGTTTCAAAACTAGGCTGGGGGAAAAAAAGCATGACCGACAGGAAGTGTTAAACATTTTATTCTATTTGATGGCTGAGCACTAATTGGATAAACAATAAAGAAGGAGACATTCTCAAATATCCAGGATGTTTGCTTTTTCTTTGGAGCACAAATCATTTCTCGCTAGCCGATCTGGCATGAAATCATAAACGGTATAAAGAAAAAAGAAAAGTTTCACTGTAAAACAAAAGCTCACTGAACATGTGTTCTGACTGGTCATGTGCAGCTATGTGGCAGCAACATGGGAAGAGAACTAGAAAGAGGGCCAAAAGCCCAGAGTAGACCTTAACAACAATGACCCGGTCCTATGACCACAGCTTCCTAGCATTCCTGCTGTCTCTGTGAGACAGCCTGACCATGAGGAGTTGGCTCTCTTCTGGTTCTAAAATTCTGTCTCACACTTTTAGATTAAGGTTGTGTGGTTGTACTCAACATGGAAGTAAAAGACAAAATCTGAGGCCACAGAGGAGCAGTCCCTGAACACTTCTCCAAGAGAAAGTGCTCACTTGCCAGGAGAAATATGAGGGAAAAGCTGATGATAAGGGGCAGAAAAAAAGCAAATGCCATGAGCAGTAAAGTTTCAAGGACTCATTAAAAAAATAATTTGAATAGTTTCTCTCTACAAGTTTTCAATAAAGGACTAAAAAGTAAATCTTTCAGACTTTCTGGGCCACAGGTCTGCTTCATCAACTCCACTTGGCTACTATAGCCATAGACAGTATGTAAAGGAACGGGTATGGTTGTGTTCCAATAAAACTTTATTTAAAAAAAGAAAAGCCAAGCACAGCCAGACTCTGTCCATGTGCAGGTTTTGTCAACTTCTGAGAAAGATGATTCCTCTGAGTCAAAACATCTCACAGAAGGCTAGTAAGCTGCAAAGACATTGACAACAGTCATGGGCCAAAGTCCACTCCACATAACACTCCTAGGGAATGCCACACATGCTGATTTTGGAGCCCCATCTGAGCATGCTAGAAATAAAATGCCACCACCACCAGTCAGAAAACAAAAAGAATACCATGTTCACTTCTTATGAAGCCTACTAGCTAATCCAAGATGTTTTCCCAAACCCATAAATAACCTGGTCGGGCGATTTATTCCCAATGTTGACTACACTGTCAGTGTTAGTCACTATCACAAAGCATGAGGGTGGTGGGGAGAAAAGGCAGGGAAGATGAGGTATCATAAATATACCTTCTTCTGAGTATTTCAAAAAGACTAGTGACTATTCCCAAGTCTGTCAGTGAACTTACACAGAATAACATTACAAATAGATTCTCAATAAGCAGGCCCACTTCAAACGAATCATTTAAAGGATGGGGAAGGATTGGAGGGCACAATTGTTGACTGACCGTTTCTCTCCTTAATGAAAAGAAAAGGTATATTTTGTACTATTTATAAACAATAGTTTTTTTTAATCCTAGGAAGGGTTAATGGTTATGTCTCATTTCACTGCAGAACAGTTGAAGTATTTTCAGTTAAATTTTAGAACTGGCTACGTGAACACTGAATTATTTTCTTAGGAATTTAATAATTGCTAGTTTGCAGTACATTTTAAGTGGAAGGAGGTTAATTTACCTTCTACCAAGTCACTGCTTTAATTGGTCTTAAGAAATTTAAGAACACCACTCTGAGGTAATGAATTCCAGGCCATTAGTTTTAGTTCTTGAGCATCAAGAAGAATACCTAGGCATGCCTGCGCATCTGTGGGTAATTGTTTGTCTAATTAACCTATGTGAGAGATGAGCATTTGTAATGGAGTTGTAAACACAAGGCTTATTATTTTTGCTAGAGTTAAGTTCTTTATATACCAGAGGCTAATTTTGTGGGGTTCCTCTACTATAGTAACTACTCTTATGAGTTTATTCTAAAGCAGCCATAACTTTGCTTACAGAATAGAGAGAGAGTTAAAACCTCCACCCGAGCATTTCAATATCTAGAGACCACCATGACCATCTACCATCGACTAACCCCAAAGATCCCAGAAGGCAGGAAAAAACTATTTCAACTAGGAAGATGAACACATGGTCTTGGAAGCAGTTCACTACCTTCAGACTCCGCCAGAGAACAATGCAAATCTACCCTGGGCCACCAAATGGTTCTATTCCTAGTCTTTCACAGTCTAAAGTTCTACCTTGAATGTTCTATTTCCTGAGTCCCATCATCTCTCGATGTCCTTTGGAAAAAATCAAGTTATCCCAGAAAGCCACAGGTCACAGGCCTACGCTGCAGTGCACAATCATTCAGATGGAGCCAAACAACCTTGCAAAACTTAAAGAAGACCTAAGATGGGTTTGTATGAGTTGGGGAGGGGTTTCAAATCTTCAGGCAGTCCACAGACAGATAGGTACTGTTGTAGTATGAGAACCGAACAGTCAGAGAAACTAAGAAAGTGTCCAGACTAAGAAATCCTGAAAGGGAGAAGAGAGAAAGAGAACAGAGACCCCACCCTCACCTCTATTTGTGCCCTACATGACCAAGAGGGAAACCTGCACCAAAAGTCTTTCTTCACACATGGGACATAACAAACTCTCAGAATGCTGGGCTAACTTTCTAAAAGGCTGCAATCTATTGCTCTGATTCTTCTCTTAAGCTTTAAGACTACTAAGACACACCAATATTTAGGCTTAACAATCTTTTTTAAAAGAACTAATGAAATAATAAAGACCACAGGCTCTTTGTCACCTGATTATGAAGGAGGTCACATTATAGCTAACAGACACAGCACATCAGAGCAATAAGCTGAGCATGTGAGCTGGAAAGGCAGGTGGCCCACACTAACCATGTGACCTTCTTATTCTCTGTCAGTTTACTCATCTAAAAGAGGTGGACAACCTAACTCTATTAGATACCTCTCCTGACTACCATAAAGATTAAATGACTTGAGATACAGAATGGTTATTCAACAGTGCTTGGCACATAAAAGTACTCAGTATATGTTACTAGATACTGTTATCTTTCCTTATGTCATTATGCTCCAAGAAACAAGATCTGATGCTTAGGGTTGCAGAATCAAGAAGGCTCAGGCAATTTGTATTTCTATCAGCACCATAATGGTGTCCAGATCCCTACAAATATTAATCTTTAAAACTGAACAACAACAGTAGTCAAAACCCATGCATGTCATGCAATCTCCTCTCTCTGAAAGGCTCAGTTATGAGTTGCTGGGCTCCTGAAATAAGGACTTGAAGTACTTCAACCTCCTTAGAGAAAGATTTTGCATAAATAGTGTAGACTGTGTTACTGAGGAAATGGGACCTCCCACACTGACATGCAAGCACATTCCATAAATTTCTTAGTAGGTTCAATCAAAAGAATATGCATGATTTTTTTTTACAGGACACATTTTGAATGAAAAGCTAGTACAGACACCATTGCAGCCAATGACATGGATGTCTTAACATTGTTTTCAAACAACCAACTAATTTTTGGAAGTGCTCAGGCACTAAACAAGCTCTCAGGCACTGAAAGGCAGAAAGGTAGCAGGAGGAAATCTGTTTCCAAAATGTGTGAGTAGTTTATAAGAAGTAATTTGCTTGTACATTTGGAAAGTTTTATTTGTTGTATGCCACAGTGAAAAAAAAAGATGTCATGAAACAAAATCCATCAAGTCTACTAAATATGTAGCCAGAAAAGACAACAATGCCAGGGATGTTGCCTGGCAACAAAGGTGAGATTTCTAGGACACCTGGGCCCCAGAAATACACAGCTGGGCCTGCCCACAGTGCCCACCAACACATGGCTGTGTCACATACTCAGATACATACAGGGAATAAGAATGTCTGCTCTGAGTGGACTGAAGCAGAAACTTTTCCCATTGCCATCACCAAACAACATGAGCAAACACATGGATTAAAGTTCCTGGACCAGTTTGCTCATCCATGAAATGAGAGGACTGTGCACACAGAGCAGAACGCAGCAGTCTATCCCAGTTTTAAGTTTCTATGTTACTGAGTCCACATCCCTACAAAACATTTTCCTCTTCTGTGTCCTTAAAGTCAGGTCATGGAAAATATACTCCAGGGACTTCTCCAGACCTCACGACTCTATACAATTGTGCAGCTTCACTGTCCTCATGGACACCCGGCAAAGGAAGGCACAGCGGCTTAAGTCCAGCCTGCAGTCACTTGCATCAGCCAAGAAGAAGGGATGCCTATTCCCAATTCAAAAGAAATCACTAGCTACAGCTCAATCTGGAAACACGAACCTTTCACACACAGGCACAAAACTACTTAATCAAGTAAGTGATCATTCAGTCCAACATGAGAGTAAAACCAAATGTAAATACCCTTTAAATAGAGACTCTGACTTCTTACAGAGATCCCCATTCTTCCTGTTTTATACTAATATCAGTCTTATTTATCGGGGAAAACAAGAATCTCTTTAATACTTTATTCTTAGTGGACTGTATTCCAATGCCAAGACACTAGCTCTAATTGCAGTTCTCAGAATATTCCCCTTATGATATTCTGGGTATGTTTGTGTAGTGGGCAAAGCCTTTTGGAGCCTAAATTAAGCATCTGGAATACGCAAACTATTTGAACCACAGTAGATAAATAATGCCCAAGTCTTTGCTTTGACATTTCTATATGTGTCCTTCTTATTGATTCCTTCAGAGGGTACTTTATTTAAAATAATGTCCATCTAAGTCAAAGATTCTATCTCTGTTTTTCTCCTTCCAAAAAATAAATGAAAACCCACACAATTTGTTTTTCAAACATGATATGAAGTAACCCCAAAATACTTCCTGAAATGCTCAGAAAATTGGCTTCGTGGAAGTAATTAGCTGGAACTCTTCTCTTGCATTGAAATAACTTCATAATTCCATATCCAAAAGGTCAACCCCAGATTTATAAATGTCCTTTTCACCCAGACATCCATATACCTGGCACTTTGGGACTAAGAGAAATATATAAATGAATACATCTTTGTGAACTGTTTCCTCTTGTGACTATTCAATGACCA
The DNA here is from genome assembly GCA_004027595.1 of Dinomys branickii. NCBI lineage: Eukaryota > Metazoa > Chordata > Mammalia > Rodentia > Dinomyidae > Dinomys > Dinomys branickii. Next base: position 23,338 of record PVLD010011964.1, on the reverse strand, counting down.
TGGACTGGGATTTTTTTTTTAATGTGTTTTCCCCCCTTGACCAAAGTTATTTTCCCTGGAGATGTTCCAACAATATACTGTTAACATGCTCCATTGTGGAATTCATCTGGAAAATTTTGCAATTTAAGAAAACATTTCAAATATCTAACAGGCGTCTCTATGGACCTGCAGACTAGAGACCAAAAAACACAGTAAATATTTTTGGTCAAGTTCAAAAAGAGTTTGATGATTTTTGAGCTAGCTTATTTGTTTACAGTGATGTACAGAAGAAGTTAGGATACTGTTCACATGCATTTGGTTTAGAAGTTAAGGATTCAAAGGGTCAAACGTACACAGCACCTGACTCAGATTGGAGGTTCAACAAGTATTTGTTGAACAAACGAAAGTTAAGTCTTAGAGTCATTAGCTGACTGCTCTGATGTAAGACATTTAAATCCTTGGAACCTTCATTTCCAGAATGAAAGAAATGGGGCTACTACAAGCAATTCTCATTATTCAAGTAGTTATGCCTTATAAAGTTGCTGCCAAATTAGAGAATATTAAACCGTATCTCCTAGGGGAAATACAGGTTCAGGCTCCTGGAAGCCTCTGGTCATAACACTTTCAGTTCATGAATCAAACCATAACTTTATGTATGCTTCTACTTAAACACCTTATTTAAAGACATTGCCGGTTTATTAACATTAAAGTCAAAGTCAACAGAACCATAAGTCATGCTTCAACAAAGCTTGTCCAGCAGGTATACTTCCTGTGTGATCCACATCAGAGCCTGCCTAGCTCAGTAACACTGCTCAGCACTTTGGCACTATACTTGGAGCCATTTTCAATAATGATGTCATCAATATCTGTCTGTCTGTCTGTCTGTCTGTCTGTCTGTCTATCTCACAGAGCTCCAGACTGAAAAGACATTTTTCATAGTAGGAGAGCTGAAATAAAAAGAACACTATCCTCCCTCCACTTCTGCTTGGAACATGCATCTAGAAGAGTAGACTCAGCCATGGCGCTGTATGTGTCCTCAAATGAGCAGAAAAAGTACTATGAGTATTGATTTTGGGGGTTACATATAAGTTTTAGGTTATGCAAATTTCCAGAGTCAATTCATTGTTTGTAAACTAAGACTAATGAATATTGGTGCCAGGCGTGGTGGCGCACGCCTGTAATCCCAGCACTCAGGAGGCTGAGGCAGAAGGATTGCCATGAGTTTGAGGCCAGCCTGGGCTAGATAAGTGAGTTTAAGGCCCACCTGCAGTTCACAGTGAAACTCAGTCCAGAAACAAGAAGAATGGCTATACTTTATTCATTCCCTGATATCAGCTGCCTGCTCATTGCCAGCCAGCAGACAAGAATAGTATAGGAAGGTGACCAGAACATGAGCAGAAGAGTGTCCTTCCTCTAATAGTTTAGCTGGGGGTAAAATTATACTAATAAGCTCCCAGATATACAACTACAAAATGTGACAACTGCATGATGCAAAAGCTATAAGAACAAAATTTAACAGTAAGTTCAGAAGGACTTAAATGGTGTTTAAGTCCAGGGCAGAAATCAGCCAGGTGGAGCAGAGGCAATGCTGGTGGAACAAATAAACACAAATGACCTAAGGTGAGTTTGGGGATAACGAACACAGGTAACAAATTAAAGTGCTTCATTTATTCTAAAACTGTACAAATATAAGGTTTTATCATAAAGGTACACAGTAGCAAAATGATACCTAGAAATGACTCCCACGTTCAATACACCTTATTTTAAAACAGAGTAATGGCTTTAAAGACTTTCTGAATATTTCTCATGTCCCAGTCTCACTGCCATGGAAGAATTGTAGGGGGAAGACACTCAGCGGGAGGTAGATCATGCACTTGCTTTGATAAAGCCTCACAGAAACAGTGACAGGCACTGGGGAGGAGACCAAGTGTTCATCGGAGTGGTAATGAAAAGCTGCACAGAGCAGGTAATACCTGGGCCAGTTCCAAAGATGAAAGGAGGAACCGGCATTCTACGGAAGAGGGAACATGGAGTGAACCTATATCCCTACTGCCTCGGCCTGTACAGTGTTTGCCTATTATGGCAGTGTAACTATTAATAATGTCCCTTTCATTTCCAAATGTGTCCCGGTTTGGATGAGAAACTTTTCACTGGTGTTGCAGAGTTTTGTGAGGCTGCATCTTGGCATAAGGGAAGGTGGAAGAGATGGAGTTATGGATTGATGTCCGGGCGTGGGCCAAGCTAAGAGGGTGGCTCTGTAGCAGTGCAGAGCTGGATATATTCAGGTTGTTTGTCTTAGAGAGATGACTGCCAGAAATATGGGAGTTAGGAAGACAACAGTATTTGAGAGGCTGTGAGCAGAGACAACTATTTAAGGCAAGCAATAAGCTAAATGGCAATAGAGAAGGACAGAAAAGGCAGTGTGTGAAGCGGCAGGACTGGGTAATCAATTCTGCGAGCATAGAGAAGGTTGAAAGGCAAAGAAGAAATGGATAATTCTCATGACTGCAGTTTGGGAGGCGGGAAGTTGGTAGTGAGGCCTCTAACCAACATCTAGGACACAAGGGCAGAGGGGGAAGGGCACCCACCAGGAGAAAAGTCTGATTTGCAGGCACTATTTGTGGAGCCTAAAGGGCTGTCTCGGTCTGTCCCAGCTGTTATAACAACATAGCATAAACTGGACGACATGCACAGGAACTTGTTTCTTACCACTCTAGAGCCTAGAAATCTGGCGTCAGGATGCCACCATCGAGTTCCAGGGAGGCCTTTCTCTGGGTTGCAGACCGTCCTCTCACCATGTCCTCACATGGAAGGATAACGAAATACTCTCTAGGGTCTCTTTAGAAGGCTGCCGATCTCACTCATGAGGGCACAACCCTAACCACCTCTCACCTTCTAGCACCATCACCTAAGAAACTCCGTTTCAACACATGAATTTGGGGGAAACACATACCAAGACCATATCAAAGACCTTCAAAGAGAGAGGGGCAGATGGCTGGGGCTTCAGAGAAGGGAAAGAACAGCCCTTATGCATCTGGCAGTTCAGGGTAAAATAACAAAGGAAGAGATAACTAAGAGGAGGAGATACAGACCAAGAGAACAGACCCACTGCGGTAACCCCGGGCATGAACACCCCCTAGACATTCTCTAATACTCAACCCTAAGTACACAAAATGGGTGCACTACTCAAATATCACTTCAACGTAAGCCCTGAGGCTAGCTCCACTCCTGGCCCTTTAAATTAGGCTGTCACAGCTAAGTATCTCTTCCTGTTTAAGAGCTAATGACCCCTGACTGATTCCGAAAACAACAACTGAAGGGTGAGCTGAGGCAGAAGCTAAATCAAAGCCTTACTAGGAACAGGTGCAATGGAGGTGCCTTGTCACATAATCTCCCACTGGCTTCCTCTCTTACAAAATTTAATTCTTTGTGGAAGTTCAGCAGCAAATGTAGCCCTGACTTCAAATAAGATTCCAAATGCACTTTTCACCTCACGTCCTGTACAATATGCATGCAGTCATTTTTTTGTAGAGGGCAAAACAGTTACCTGCTGCAGCTGGCAGCCTCTCAGTGCATGCGCGACCATCTGAAAACCCAGGTGTGTCTGCAGAGGTCTGGCCTGCATTGCTGCTACAATCCACCAAGGTGCTCTCTCTCAGATAGAAGCTTTCCCTGAAGGACACAGACTACAATCTATTTCAAGCTAATAAATGCATCTTCAGGAAACAATGTTTCCTTTGCTCAGCATTGAAAACCCAGTTTTATTGGGCCCAGTACAGGACATATGTGGACTACTTCTGTTTATATGCATTGAAGGCTTCCAATGCTTAACAGTAACTAAAATTTCAGATTAGAAAGCTGGTAATAGCAGGAGAAAAAGGGCCATGCAGGCATTTCATACCCCATTATAAATTTTGAATAATCACTTTTGAGCTTACTAAATGCAGCAATCTAATATGAAAATGCTTTTAAAAAATAGGAGTATATAACATCATTTTGAACCCCCATTTATCTGGCTCAGCTCACACTGTATATACATCCAACTGTAACACCTTAATGTTCATGGAAACATCTGGGCATCACTGAGACAACAGGAAAATGGGTGCTTTTCTTCTGAAGGCAAAATAAAAGCTAACCTCTAACGTCAGGAAACATTATACTCCAGAGCAACGGTGTTTACAAATCTGAGTTGATGGATACACCCTGAACCACGCTCTTCCTGGTTAAGTGTTTCCCACCGAAAAGCAAAAGTGTACTGCTCACCAGGAGGCTGAGCAAATGTATCTAGTGAGCAGCTGTCTGGTTTGCTGCGGTTACTACCAGCTGAGCAACTTCGTTTTAATGGAGCTAGCAGGGACACTGGGAGCTGAGTGAATCCACGAGCTCACTGGCATGTAGGCTACATAAATGCAAACCACTGTCAGGCAAATTCTGGGGATGGTGGTGCCAAGGAACCGGGAGTGAACGATCCAGACTATGCTTGGGGAGATTGGTCTCTTTAATGATAGCAAAACTACTAATATTTTAATGGACAGCAAAGAATCCCTCTATTTTTGCAAAAGCCAAAAGCAAATGACATTCTGCACGCAGAATCATACATGCTGCATTACACGTATGAAAAGGCTTGGAACTAATATCAAGTTTCTAAGAAAACCACAAGCCATGTTTTTTAAAACTACAAGATACATGTCTCTACTTCAGTAATAATATATGCTCACTGCAGAAAAATGAGAACTCATAGATACAGTGTTCTGGGGCCTGAGAGGTAAATTCTGTGATGCAGGTATGGACAAAGGCATATACAGGGTTGGGAAAACCAATCCGGGACTGTAAGCAGGAAGCTGTTATTACAGGAGAACAAGTGTCTACAACGAGACAGCATGGAGTTGGGGTGGACAGCATGATCCTGAGGGAAGACTGTGTAAGGCTGGAGTTACCACGTCGTAACTAGAACTTGTCTCAGTCATGCATGTGTGTCTAGCAATGGTTGGATTGACATCCCGTATGATTCCACCTGCCTGACACCTCCCTGCTTCCTGGTGGCTGCCTGTCTCTTCCTTAGCAAGCAGTTCTATGCACCACCACACACTCCATCATCCACCTCAGTCTTCACACATAATTCCAATCCTACCACTTTGTTGTAAAAACCATTTTAAAAATCATTAAAATAAGACATAAACCCAAGACTGACTTTCAAAAGCTATACCATAATTTGGTCTCCAGCAGAGCTCTGCAGGGGGCATCTGAATAACACACTTAATGATTACCTTAAGGGGGCTTCTTATTTAAATAACAGAGTTTGGGAGAGGCAGTTAGTAGTTGCAGACAGGTCCTGAATACTAGAAGACAAGTTCTAGTATCTGGCAATGAATGACTGGTCTGAGGGTCTTTGCTGTTTTATTAATGACAAGTCCAGAGATCAGCAGCTGTGGAAAGAACAGACGGAGTAGGAAGAGATAAGGCAGGGAGGTGGTCACTCTGAACAACTGCCAAGTGAAGGATGAAGTGACACATGCCTGAACATGAGTGGTGAAGGGCAGAGGGAAAAACACCACCCAAGGCTGTCATTACTCATCAAGACAGACGGACAAAGGGATGGTGGGAAGGTGAAAGGGGCTGGCATTCTAAGGAAGTAGGCTCACCAGCCAAGAAAATGCTCCCCCCAGGGGCAGTAATGAGGAAGTGGGCAGAGTGCCACTTCAGAGATAAGGGTAATGAGCTCACTAAGAGGATGGCCGACTTGCATAACATCCAGTTCGAGGCCAGCCTGGGCTGCAAAGTGAGCTCAAGGCCAGCCTGAACTGTAAGACCCTGTCTCAAAAAGACAAAATAACCCCCAAAAACAAAAAACAAAACTTGCACAACTTTCAAAAGGACGAGAGAAAAAAGTAACAAGGACATTAATACATGGGGAGCCTTAATCACATGGAATTATAAGTGAATTAATGCAGGTACAATGTGACCAATACTTGGGTCCAAGGGCTTTAAATATGTACAGAAAGAAGTGAATTGGAGATACCAAAAGTGATTAAGAGTTGCTATTTCAAAAATGTGAATAGTCCTGTGAGACAGGAAGAAAGACAAATAAAAATGTTACATGAAGGATTACAGTCCACAGGGGTAACTTTTAGAGACTGACAGTGAAGACAGTCAGGGCAGCTCATCTGCAGTGACGGTCACCAACCTTCTTTCATTCCTGTGCCACACTTGCTCCACCTCACTGGCCTGTCGTGTGCTCTGAGCAACAGTGTGCAGGGAAAGTGACTGCTACTTCTCTCTTCAGTAACACGGGCCTTCAAAGCTTCTACCTCCTCTTCCCCTGAGCTCTCGGAGTAATTGTACCACTGTGCGAGGAAGTCCTGCACACATACCAAATGACACAGCCAAGATGGAGAGAGGTCAGCTGGAGGGGAAAAGAGGCACCCCAGCTAGCAGCCAGCACCACGGCCCAAGATATGAATGAGAGAATCCTGGCTCCTCTAAGCACTGGGTGAACCTCCCCAGACAACACCATATGGAGCAGAGCCAAACCATCCTCACTGGGCTCTGCCCTAATTACAAACCCGCAGAACTCTAAGCACAAAAGTAATTGTTATTTTAAGCTGCCACGCGATAGGGTAGCTTAAGCAGTAATAGATGATGGATATGAGAACCAAGTTCTTTTGAAAATGACTAAGAAGTGACTAAAGAATAAACTTGAATTCAGTTGGAAATATGACTCCACTATTTAAAAGCTGTATGACTTTTAAGTTGCTGGACTCATCTAAACCCTAATGATCTCATCTGTAAAATGAAAATTAAAAAATCATTTAGGATTTGAGAAGGGTAACATATGTTGCTTAACCTAATACTTGGGACATAGTAGATGTTCTATACAAACTATTTATACCAGTTACTAAAAATGAGGCCAATAAGAACATTTTTGAGCGTAACCAAAACTATAATAATCTATTATTTGCTTATTTGGAACTCTCTGGAAAATATTTAACAAGCACAGGCTCTTCTGCTATTACACAATATTTGCATTTCTAAGATATCTTGTGTAATAGACAACTGTGTTATAAAAATAACTACTCTCATAAGGGGAAAAAGGTTTCAGATCTATAAAATTTCAGATTTATAAGAAGTTATTTTCTGCAGGAATTTAATAAATAACCATAGCTTTCAGCCAGGCAAATCCAGTATTTAATCATGTGCAGGTTTTACTCCACAAGCTTTTCATTTTCTTTCTTCAGCAAGGCTACCATTTGCACTTGCCTATATACTTTCTGATCTTTATTACCCACAGCTTTTCATAGAGCACAAAAAATAGAAACAGGATGGTTAATAAAAACCTGCCAAGTTAAACTGTAGCTTGGATCATAAGCAGAAGGTTAAGGGAAAGAACCAAAGCCCATCAGCTGACTGCCCAAATTTAAGTATCACCAAATACCTTTGTTTCTATGAGCAGTGCTAGTGCCCAGTGAGAGCTCCGAAGCAAGCAGGCCTCTCTAAACTCCATCACATCCGATTGGTGGCACAAAAACTAATTCTACAGGAGAAGCTTCTATATTGCATCGTAGCTATGCCACTAAATAAATTCTGCCTATCATTCATAACAATGATTGGTCTATTCAATGCCTTGTTATATATCATATAGAAAAAATAACTAAAACCTCTGACCACCTCATCTGTCGTCATGCACAGCCAGAGGACTACTGAACTGTCATGAAGGTTTCTAGGACTCAGTTTTGCCCCAAGCAGCTGTATTCTAAATGGACAGCTCCCTCATGAAAAACTTGGTTTACAAAGCTAAGGAAGACAACTTCCTGTCTCTTAAATCCATTATCTTTAGAATCCCCGGTGATTGTGAACATGAACTCATTCTTGAGTTAAAGGAAAGCCCCACCGCATTCAGAAGGTAAACAAGAGAATCATGCAGAGCAGAGAAAGCTGGTCCCTCCACAGTCAGGAGATGGTTACCCAATGTGAGGAGGAGGAAGTTCAGACATTCTTGAAATACCATCTGGGAACCTAACATACTTTCACAGAAGATGCTGCTCAGGGAAGCATACACCAGACCTGGTGACAGATAGGAGGAATGAGAAAAGCCAGAAGGAAAAGCAGCACGGTTTCTGAGATACTCAACAGATGGCAAATGAAAAGAAACAATGCAATGATAAAGGTAGTATTGGATTAGGAAAACAGAGGAAGTTACTAAAGAGCTGAAAAGTGCAACCAGCCTGCCTCTGCACGGGTAGGTAAACTCCTGAAGCAGGCAGTGGCATAAACAGCGGCAGCAAATACACTGTCATACAGCACAGATCACCTGGACATCATCTTATGGGTCCATTTATGTCAGCTTAAGTAAAGTACTCAGCAGGACAGCAGCAAATTCTACTTTGAAGGTCTTCGGAAGAATGTTCCTGTGAAATTTGCCGTGTCTGTTAAATGACAATCTTCATCACATTATACTCTTCTTTTTACAGCCACCCTTGGGTAAACTTTTGCTTTGGTCTTCCTACAAAGAAGAGCTGTGGTTCTCTTGGGTACTGTTCTGTTTTAACTATATGGACTTGGAGAGCTGATCTCCTCTCGCTGGATGCTGGAAAGCTCAGAGCCAAATGGCCCACCCATGGCAAGTTACGGCTCCTCGTGGTGTGCTCTCACCTTCCGTCTCGGCTCTGCTCCCAAGCCTCATGCTTTGTTTATCTTTCCTTTTTCCCTTCTAAATTCATGCTTTCTTCTTCTATTTTACGTACTATAAACTATCTTAAATATCTGGAATAAATCCAAGTGTGGATTTAAATTTGCAAGTAAGACACATGGCTTTGTTTCCAAGGACAATCCTACTGTACAGTAACACGTGTATCTATTCTTTCACAAATATGGATTCTGTGGGAATAGCCAGTGTGCTGAGCAGCAGGGAAGCAAAATAAGCCATGTAAACTTGATTCCTCTCCTGAAATCTTGTCAGGAAAGATGCCTAAAATAAGTTACAACTGTGTAAGAATGACAACAAAACAAAGGATCGAAAATGAAGAACAGTGAGGTAGGGAATGGGAAAAATTCTCCTGCAAGAAAGTTTGGGGACATCTCATTGAGGAGGTGAGCCTGTAATTAAATTCTAAAGGATTAAGGGCTGGGATTTTTAAGTGGAGAAAAATTGTTTATCCAAGCAGAAAACAGAATTGGTAACAGCTTGAGGCAGGGGGCAGTTTTATTTAAGGAAGTAAGACTAAGCTACAGTAAAGAAGAATGGCAGAACATGAGGATGCAGGATCCCACATCCTGCAACCACTGTCAGCTACCAACCAATCCCAAAGGAAACTAACTACAGTACAAGAATTCAAACATGGAAAACCTGCATGATTAGGGTGGTGGTTGACAGTGACATTCTCTTAAAATAATAAAGATGGTCAGAACAATGGTCACAACTTTTAAAATAAAGATAAGTTGCCATGATCAAGGATAGGAAGGATCTAAAGAAACCAAAGGCCTGATGTCTTCTCCTCTATGGAGTCATTCAGTTTTAACCTCTGTAACTTAAATACCTCAAACTGAAGCTTAAGGTATTTCCTAAGCCTGCAGTGTTAACCGCAGATTGACTCTAAATATGTAAAATGTTAAAAATGTGTAGGAACAGATGTCAGAATATGAAAAACAAAGAGCACAATGGTTACAGATGTCTTTTACTTTATAATAAAGTTATTTTCTTTAAAGAAACTATCAGGTATCAAGAAATTCAATTTTGCTACAAGAATTTGTGGGATCAATGTTAAAGCATGTAAGATACAAATATATAGATGAGCAAAAATAAATTGTTAGCTCCCCTTTACAAACTACATTTCTACTTGACAAGAACACCCTCAGTCCTGTGATGGTATTATTTATAGTCAAACATGTAGAACTGCTCTGAGGCAAAATAATCTCATACTTGAGTTATTCTGAAACCAAAGCAATTAGTTATCTTCCAGGGGTTGTCTCACATATTCTGCTCTGCTACAAATAGTGTGGTATTCCAAGGTGTGTTACAGGACTTCATTACAGAAACTTGCTCAGAATTAAGTGCCCCTTAAAATGTAAAGCCATTCATTAGTGATGCTGGAAGTACCATTCCTTCATGACTTAAGAGAAATTACCTCACAAAACAAAGCCATTCCATCTGGTGGAAAACATGTTTAAAAACTGTTCACACATTGAGAATTTTTTTCATATGATGAGGACATTTTGGGAATACATAAAAACATATTTCTTAGATGTGCATATTGAAATATGCAGCAGTAAAACGATACACCTGGGATGTGCTTTATAATAGGTTAGCCAAGGATAAAGGTGACAGTTAAAGTGTTTGTAAAAACGCAGTCAATTCTTGGTAATTGTTACACCTTGGTAGTGATCATATGAAAACTCACTGTCACACGCTGGATGGTGAGCAACTTGGCTGACGAGTGTTCTGCAGGACAAGCGAACATTTTAAAGAAATTTTAACCCAATAAAGGGGCAATGTCTTGCAATATGAGTAATATGTTATAACAAATGTCACATGATCACAACTAGTTCTTCTCTCTCTGTTTCTCACTGCTTTGATATACAAGTGCTTTCGACTACAAGTGGAACAAATTATTCTCACAAACCAAAGTTTTACTGTATAATGTTACTTTGGCAGAGTTGGAGTTCTCATAATTAAAACTTGTATTCTAGCAGAAAATATACTAAAAAAATTAAGTTTGAAAGTTTATGAATGTGGCACATGTTAAAAAAACACTAAGAAAACAAAAACTGCAGGGGGGGATTCACCTTCATCCATCTGATTACAAGCACAGCCTGTGAAAATGCTTTCAAAAGGTGCGCAGGGTGACATGCAGACGAGGAAGCTCACTTGCTAGCAAGGGGAAGTTAACAGAAAGAAACACCCAACTAATGAGCAATCTGTTGATTTAATAAGAAATTCGACCAGGATGCCTTTCTGCTAATCCAAGACTACATGGAAAGGACGTTAAAAGGAAACCTGATCATTATCTGAGTAGTTCCAGAAAAGCCTCATCCCTCTCATGTAAGTTATTGAGCTGAGAGGAAAAAGACTATTTTTTTTTAAACACGCAGCTAAGTTATGTATCTGTCTTGCTTCACCATTTCCCTCCTTGTCTCTAAACAGAGCCAAACATGGAACTTGAAGCAGGGCAGTGAAATGATGCAGAGTCTGCCACGGGCCAACGTGCACACCACATCCTCAGGAGGGCTGCTGCAGCCTGCTGTGCAGATTTTCCTTGCTCCACAGGATAAACAAATTCAACAGGAGTTACACGTGTTGAAAAGTAAGTTTATAATAAAAACGTTAGTAGAGATACAAACAGCAAGCCCCATATGTTGGGATATAAGATGCAAAGGAGATTTTATGAGAAGCCTTATCCTGTGTTGCCTTTGTTTCCCACTTTACTAGCTTGAGTCTCACCAAACCAAACTTTGTTTCTCCTTCCTAGAGAAGTAAAGGTGCTGTAAGACTACAGCTTGTCCCAAAGTGAGAGCATAGAGGCTGTACCTTCTCTTCTCCTGTTCTGTGGCACAGCACACCTGGAAGCAGGAGGAGGGCAGTTGGGCAGGAGATGGGAGATGGGAAGCCGGGCTCCCACTGCGCTCATAAGCCAGAGAGGGCAGAGAGCAGGAGCTACCTCTCAAAAGACATGATTTCTTCCCTGTAAGTAAACGGAGTAAGAAACTACCAAAGACATTCAGAAGACTCCGTGGACAGCTCACCGACGGCATCCTGCTCCACAGCTGACTGGAGATATGTCTGCCTGTCTCCCACAGTATCTTCGCAGCCCAGATGCTTACCCTGATGTCCAGCAAATGCCTTGGGCCAAAACCTAAGCCTGGTGCCTCTGTTCTCCTCAGTGAAGCAGCCAGTGATCTGACTGTCAGACCCAGAAGAAGCTCCAGCAAAGCTGCACGCCCCCTTCACAGAGGTTCAGAGAGCCAGAGGGCTTCAGAGAATTCCATACTTGAGGTGTGCTAGGTGCAGCACACGAAAGGCAGTGCCTCAAAAGTGCCAGACCAGGCGCCATCTGGTTGCAGCAGATTATTATCCTGATTCATTTTCATAAGACCACAGCATCTTTCTGTATCCTTGAGTATCTGCTTCCAGAATCCCCTCCCTTATAGTTCAAAATTCACAGATTCTCCAGCTCCTTATACAAAGTGGTGCCTTATCTACATATAACCTATGCACATCCTCTCATATACTTACTTCTAGATTACTTACAACACCTAATACAAGGTGTAAATGCTACGTAAATAGTTATTTTCTATGTACACTGTAACAAGATAAATGTCTGTATATGTTCACTGCAGGCACAATTTTAATGCTGAACCCAGGTACTTGAAATTAATATCTTAAGTTTTAAACTTGAACATACAAAAACACCAGCACGGGCTCCCTTAGTATCTCAATGCCTTATTATGAGCTTTCCAGTGAATAGCTGAACTATGATGCATGCTATAAAAGAAAATATCATGCTATAAAAATGTTAGCACTCTGCACAATAAAGTCACTTCTGGAACTGAGAGGCCCAGGGATATAGCTCAGCAGCACAAGCGTCTACCTGGTAAGCACAAGGTCCTGAGTTCGATTCCCAGTGCCAAAAAAAAGTATTCTATATGGGCTGGGGATACAGCTCAGTGGCATAAGCACTTACCTACCAAGCCTGAGGTCATGAGTTCGATTCCCAGGAAAAAAAAATGGAACTGAGAACTATAGTGATAACTATTTACACATGTATAGGAAAGATCAGGGGAAATACACTACAAACCTTTGCTGGCCATCATGCTGGAGGGACGAGATTATAGAAGAGCTTCAGTGTTAAACCTCCATCACTGTGATGTAAAACATGCAAGGCGCAAATACTGCCATCATCATTTAATAAGTTTTAAGAAGAGAAATTTTCCAACAGAGTTCCCCTCTTTCTTATTCCCCTACCCAGTAGGAAGTGCAAAGTGGAAACCTGAGTTTTGTCCTCTGGCTTTTTTCTTAAATATCAAAAAATCTTTAGCGTCCTTTTTCCAAACCTCAGCTTCTCCATTCACTTAGTGATCCAAGATGGTAGAAAAAGTGCTGATTCGCCCTTCTTGTACTTTCCTGAGAAAATAAAATTGTGTTACTCCATCATGAAGACAGTTTCCTGAAAGACTTGGGATCCAAGCCTTTCAATTTTAGAGTCCTAACAGGTGTGTGTATGAAGGCCCTGTGTATTCATAGCATAGAAAGTTAACTGTAGTCCCAGTGCCTGAGCTTTATAAAACAACACAGACATCACCTCTTGATTTGCCCAATGTCAAGCATAAGGGCCAAATGTGAGGGTAATCCAACAGCAAAGTCAAGCTGTGTCTAAGCAAAGAGGGAGATACATCCTAAATCCATATCTGTCATGTTTTAAAGACTGGACACCAATAGATCATTTCGTTAAAAAAAAATGTGGCTGGTGCTGTGGTGTATGCCTAAAATCCAGCTACTCAGAAGGCTGAGGAAGGATCGCTTGAGCCCAAGAGTTTGAGATCAGGCTGGACAACATAGTGAGAAAGGAAAAAAGAAATCAAGGAAAGATTCACTAAAGAGGCAGGACTTGAAGATACAGCTTGAATAAATATCTGGACAGCTAAGAATTGCACAATGGGGATATCCACACTGGAGCATCCCAACCTATGCACACAAACCCCCACCTCACCCTGTACAGCAGTGAATGGCTGGACACAGCCTGCAGTATGCCAAGACTTCACACTTCCTGCCCCAAGACACCAGTAGGTTACTAGAGCCTCCTGGTCTAGGTACTTTTTTCCACTGACATTAACATAGGATCCACTGACTTTAATCTACATGTGTTCCAAGACCTGAAAATGTGGTTTGCAAGAATGAGAAGTCTCTGAGAAAGTACTCAGAGAAAGATGCAGGGTTGGCAGAGATGTCTACTGGGTTGTAAGGCATCTCTTTGGATCTTTTTAAGGCTTTTCCTTAAAAATCCATTCCTGTGACATCTTCTGTATAGAAGGCCATGCTCACTATACGTACCATCAAACTATATAATATGTATATATGACTGTATTAATTCAGAGGTCACTTATCAGACCACTTCATGTCTTGCCAGCCTCATATTCAAAGAAATCCCTTTAATAAAGATGTCAAAGGCCCTGTATACATAAGGTGCAACTGCATTCCCATTATTTCCTTATAATCATTTGTATACTTAGCATAATAATTGTTCTAATACTCCAAAAATATGCAGTTATACATATGGAACTATGCACAATGTACAGACATATTTGGGGACTACCTGGTTCTAAGTCATATAGTAAAGAGGGCTTATGTTAGAACTATCCAAACCACAGAATGCATGGTTTGGGGTTGCACGAAGTTAACTCAAGCCCCTAAAAACCACTGGGTTTGCTTCAAGTGAGAGTTAAGGAGTTCTGTCAGCAGAAGGGAGAAGTGCAGTACATGGAGTTGCTTACAGATGGGCAAGGAAGAGATTCTTGGTCAGCACATCACTTTCCTATCATACTATGTGGGAAAAACAGTGTTTGTATTTGATGTTCACAAGGAGAGAATAACAGAGCCTGACACTGAAAAGCTTTCATTTATAATATGCTGAGCTATGTTTATATCTGGAGAAGATTCATGTAGGGCAGCAGCAAAGCAAAAAATTTTTAATGGACTGAAGGTTGTTAAGTAGCTCCAGACAGGAAGCTGAGAACCTATAATACAAAATAGAAAGTGATGAAATTTACAGCGTGGGATTTGGAACTGATCATCTTAAAAGCCAAAAGAACTCATTGAGAGTGATGAGTAGACTTCAAGCTAAAACTTATCAGAAAACGCAAAGAAGGTCACTACATATTAAGGAAACAACTCAACAGGAAGAGAAAACAATGGTAAATACACATGCACTGAATACCAGCATGCTCACCTTCGTAAAACAAACACTAGCGGACATGAAAGATTAAATCAACATCAACAATACTGTCTTCAATGCCCCACTTTCACAAAAGAGCAAACAGACAAAAGAAATTGAGTATCAGAGCTGAGCCACACCTTTGAACAAATGGATTTAATGGATATACACAGGATTCTATTCTACCACAGCAGAATACACACTCTTCCTAGAAACACACAGAAGATCCTTCAAAACGGAGCACACACGAGCCTACAAAGCTTGCTAACATAGATACAAAATAATCAAAATCATCCCATATAGATTGTCAGATCATAGTGCACTGAAACTCTAAATCAATGGCAAAAGAAACCACAGAAACTACAAACACCCAGACATTAAATACATACCTAAACACTCAATGTGTCATAGAAATTAAACAACTTCTAGAATCAAACAGTAATGCCAGAACAATGTCAGAATAAATGGGACAGAATGAAAACAGTCCTAAGAGGAAAGTGTATGCTGCAAATGCTCACATCAGAAAAAAAAGAATCAGCCAAAATAATCTGAGGATGTACCTCAAAGTCTAAGAAAAAAAAGGGTAGTCTGAATCCAAATGCAGTACAAGGAAGGAAATTATAAAGATCAATGTGTAAACTAATGAAATTGAGACAAAAAAAAAGCAAAGAATCAAAGAATTGAAGAGCTGCTTCTTTGAATGAATAAGTACAGTACTTCCAAACTTATTCTTGGAAGCTAGCATTACCAAGTTCCAAAACCAGACAAGGACTCAAAAAAGAAAATTACTAGCCAATCTTATTAATGAACACAGATGCAAAAATCCTTGACAAGATACTAGCAAACAGAATGCAAAAAAACATTTAAAAGACCATATATCATGACCAGTAAACTTCATCCCAGTGATGTAAAGATGGCTCAATATATGCAAACCAATAAATAGGACATACCACAGAAACAGAAACAAGAACAAAAAACATATGATCATCTCAATACACGCAGAAAAAACCGTTGAAAAAAATCTGACATCCATTCGTGATAAAAACTCTGAAGCAAATAGCTATCGAAAGAGTATCTCAATCCACTAAAAGCAATTTATGACAGAACTACTGACAATATCATACTGAATAGGGGAAAGCAGAGAGTATTTCCTCTAAAATCAGGAACAAGACAAGGATGTCCACTGCTGGTATCATCAGGCCTGGTCAATATAATACTTGAACTTTTAGCCAGAGTTATCATGCAAGAGAAAGAAATAAAAGGGATATGTGTAAGAGAAGTGAAGTTATTTTAATTCAAAGATGACATGATCATTTACAAATAAGACCTAAAGAAGTTCTACCAAAAATTCCTAGAAC
Organism: Dinomys branickii; assembly: GCA_004027595.1. Lineage (NCBI taxonomy): Eukaryota > Metazoa > Chordata > Mammalia > Rodentia > Dinomyidae > Dinomys > Dinomys branickii. The sequence continues at coordinate 7,080 of PVLD010011964.1, read as the reverse complement.
TAATTCAGTAATGTAGCAAGATATAAAATCAACACGTAAAAATCAATAGCATTCCTGTACATCAATCATAATCCCACCAAGAAAAAATTAGGAGATAATACCACTCACAGTAACCTCAAGAAAGGTTAAATGCTTCACATTTAACCCAACTGCAGAAGTGAAAGACTTCTATAATAAAACTATAATACAGTACTCTGAAAAAGGTGATTAAAGATATAAGAAAGTAGAAAAATATCTCCTATTCCAGCATAGGCAGAACTAAAATGGCCATATTTCCAAAACTGAAATATAGATCTAATCCAATCCCAATTGAAATTCCAACAGCATTGTGCACAAAACTAGAGAAAATAATCCTAAAATTCATATGCAACCAAGAAGGCCCTATAATAGTAAAAGCAGTCCTGGGCAATGAAAGTAAAGCAAGAGGCATCAAAATCCCAGACTTCAACTTATATTACAAGCTACAATGATAAAAACAGCATGGTACTGGCACAGAAAACAGACATGTAGATAAATGGAACAGAATACAGGCTGCAGAAACAGCTCCAGACACATTCAGCCCCCTCAACTTTGACAAAGGGGCCAAAAACATAAGCTGTAGGAAAGACAGCTTCTTTAGTAGGTGGTGCTGGAGGCCAGGAAGATAGATCAGTGGCACAAGTGCCTTCCTGGCAAGTAGGTGGTGCTGGAAAAACTAGCTATATTCATGCAAAAGATTAAAGCTAGAACCATATATATCACCACACACTAAATTATAATCAAAATAGTTCAGAAACAACCTGCTGGAAGATAAAATAAGTAAAACTCTCGAAAACTCAGGCACAGGTAAGGACTTTCCAATCAGAACCATAGTTGCACAAAAAATAACATCAAGAATCAACAAATGGGATTATGTCAAATTAAAGATCTTCTGCACAGCAAAGGAAACAACAGAATGAAAAGACAACATATAGAATGAAAAAATATTTTTTTCAGCTATTCTTCTGATAGAGGACTAATATCTAGAATATATAAATAACTCAGAAAAATCAGACTCACCAAAAGAAAAGACCCATGGGGGTAACTGAAATTAACTTCTCTGAGGAAATGCGAAGATCTAATAAATACATGAAAAAATACTCAACATCTCTAGCCATCACAGAAATGCAAATTAAAACAACACCAAGATTCCATCTTACTCCAGAAAGAATGGCTATCATCAAGAAATCAAATAACAATAAATGCTGGTGAGGCTACAGGGGAAAAACAAACCCTTCTATATTGTTGGTGGAAATGTGAATTAGTACAACTATGTAAATTAGCATGGAGACTCTTTTAAAAAACTAAAAGCAGAAATTCTATTTGAACCAGCTATTCTCCTTCCAGGTATCTTCCCAAGAGGTAAATAACATCATGTGGTACATACATGTGCATGTTTATAGCAGCCTACCTCATAATAGCTAAATCTTGGGAGTAGCGTGTATATCCATCAACAGATAAATGAATAAAGAAAACATGGTATTTATATGGTATTTATACATGATGGAATACCAGTCTACCATGAAGGATAAATTTGAGTCATTTGTAGGAAATGGACACACCTTAAGACCACCGTTAAGTGAAACAAATCAGACACAAGTTTAAATATCTTATACTATAACTTCTCTTATGAGAAACCCAGACAACAGGGAACAGAGAGAAACATCTTTTGTAAATGTGAAGGGGTTCCAGATATGGAAGAAGAGGAGAAGGGAGGAAAATGCTATGTACATTATGAGTGTAATCATTATGTACTGCAAACATGTCCTAACAAAAATACTTTACAACAGTGGTATATCCTCCTTGGCGCACTTCCAGCCACTGCATGGCTTTCCTGACTATCCTCAAACTGACCCAGCACGAACTAGAGACACCAGGAGAGAAAAAGCAGGGCCCAGCACTAAGGAGTGGAAGGCACTATCAAGCTGATGATACACCAATGCAGACTTCAGCCATAGGTTTCTGCTAGGAACCTGGACCTACAACAAGTGCTAGAGGCATGAAAGTGACCCAGGCTTACTGGCCACAGGTATCAGGAATGTGGGACATTTTCCCAGCTATTGACAAAGCGGTAGGCCACTTGCCTCATTATGCCTTCTCCACAGCAGTGGCTTTACTAGCATTGAAGCCATATGAAAAGCTTTAAAAATTCCTGGGGCCCGCCTGTTCACCTCCAGAATTTCTGATGTGACTGGTCTGGCATGCAGCCAGAAAAAACTGGGAGTTTTAAGAGCTTCTTAGGTAATTCCAAAGTACCGTCAAGGCTCAGAACCACAGCTATCACTTTGGAAACAAAGTAAAGGGCTGAGAGAAAGATCTGGAATTATCTTGTAATACAAGGCTCAGAACCACAGCTATCACTTTGGAAACAAAGTAAAGGGCTGAGAGAAAGATCTGGAATTATCCTGTAATACCTGCAACAGTGCTCCTTAAAAATTCATGTGCAGCGCCAGCCTGGCAAGGGCAAAGTCCTGAGTTCGATTCCCATTAAAAAAAAAAAAAAACAGATTATCATTAAAATTGCATGTGCAAAGGAAACATCCAGGCATTCTGACTCCATCCATCCAGATAGGGCCTGAGAACATGCAACTGAAAACAATAATCTCACTCTAAATGGTTAGAATATAGTCTGGCTAAAGAAATGCAAATTAAAATTTTCCTGGAGAAAGGTTCCACAGAAATGAAAGTTACAACCAACATTGCAATAGTGTCCCCTTCATTAAATGACACCAATGTATGGTGAGGTTTTCCTGTGTGTAGGGGAGTTTTAAGTCTATGTCTCGTCTTGGTTCTTTTCTCTCGTTGCTGAGACAAAATATCCAATGCCCAAAATTAAGGAAGGAAAGGTTTATTTAGCTCACAGTTTGTGGAAGTTTCAGTTCATAATCAGCTGGCTCCAAGGTAGGGTGGCACGTGGCAGAGGGCAACAGTTTATGGCGGTGGAAAACAGCAAAAGCAAGAGCTAAAAACAGAGAGCAAGCTACCCGTCCTATAGCAGATGTAGCACTCATACCCATAATTCCAGCACTGGACCATGAATCAATCATAAACTCTAGAAGCCAACCCCATGACTGCGTGAGGCTTTGGGAGGACATCTAGACACAAACCATAACAGTCTACTTTTGATAACTTGTCCAAATTGTTTCCACCAATGGAACTGACATCTTTCCCAGCAGTCCTTTCTTCTACGAAACATTTTGTATCCTGCAGTTGGCAGGAAAGTAAAGTAATCACAATTTGCAGCCCTTTAGGAAGGGACCACTGGCTACAAAGAACTCAGGCACTTGAGTGAGGCTGCCTGGCATGGAACCCTGGCACCACCACTCACCTGCCTGGACCTTGACATGTACCAGGCCACTTCAGGTAAGACCTTGCTAGAGACAAGTTAGGATAGTTTCTGACAGAGCAAGTCCTCATATACAGAGCAATCAAAGAAGCTTATCCATGAGTAACAAAGGCAATGTTTTGATATTTATTTCTACTCAAAGAAATAAACTCAAAATAGGCTGCTCAAAGCTTTGTGTTTTTTTCTTGAAGTCTATTTTTGTATTCAAAACTCTTCTTCCTTTTCCCTCTCCTCCTCCTCCTCTTCCACTGAGTTCCAGCTACAAACTGTTGCCAGGTTAGATGACCACTACATAAGTGTGGATCTACTGTATGTCCACCCATGTACTCTATGTCCACCCAACTAGGCCAGAGCATCTAAGAGCTCTAGAAAACTGACATAAGCAAATTAACATCAAACTACATTTTTCACAGCATTTTTAGTTTCAGTCAAACTTTCTCACAGACAAGAGTTCATTGATAGCACATCCTAAATCCTTCTAATCTTAGGGATTCTGTTAAAACTAAACACCAGTGCTTAATTTTGTGATTCTGGAAAGTGAATTCAGGGTCTCACATGCTCTGACACAGGGCTACATATACCCCCAAAGCCCCCTCATGTATTCTGTTCTTGAACAACCTTGCCTCAGAATGGGACACTAACCAGCTGCATACAACCTGCAGCAGGTTCTGTGCTCTTGGGGAATTTCTAGGAAGCCAACCTCTGCTCTGTCAGGCCATTTTTCACCACAATACTTGTGAGCCATTTCTCTGTAGGAAATTCCAAAGTGAAGTATGGACATGTTACTAAGAGCGATTCCAAATGAAAGCAGAGAGGTAACAGTTGTTGAAAAAGTCATAGCATGGTCTCTGCGCTAACTTTTCGACAGCCTCCCACCACCAAAGAAATAGTTCCAGACATGCTGAGGATTACAAAACTCATGTTTGCAAATTTATCAATCTTTAGAAGTCTAGTCTGCCTGTATCTTAACCTCTGCTAAGGCTGCGAAGTTACAGTGGGCAGGGCAGGTCAGAAGCGCTATAAGACTTTAGTAGAAGCATCTTTATTTCACATAGCTTCATCTCCACAAGGTTCTGTCTATTCATGACCTAGTTTTTGTGCTCCTATTTTTCTTTTGCTCTACAGCCTTCCTTTACCTTCCTAATATGTCAGAGGAATTCCAACTTCCTCTTTTCACCTTCAGCAAAATACCTCAGGTTTCTCCTCTCTTCAAAATGTTTCTTCAGTTCCTTTAACTGTCTGCTACTTTCCCCCTTGTACTCACTGTCTGAAGTCACCTCTATTTAAGGAGCCTCCCAAAGCTTAAGGAATAATTTGCACTGTTAAAAGGGAAGCAAATGTTCAGTTCGAAATTTACTGATGTGCTATGCAAAGTAATTGTGAAGTGGAGTGCAACTGTAATCCCAGCACTCAGGAGGCCGAGGCAGAAGGATCCCTGAAAATTCAAGGCCAGCCTAGATTACATAGTGAGTTCAAGGCCAGCCCAAACTACATGATAAGACCCTGTCTCAAAAAAAAAATTGTCAAGTGGAATAGTTTTTAGCTATATATAAAATGTAAAATTACAACTATGATTTGAAATATGGTCATTGAAAATGGCTGTTTTTAAAAATATATTCCTCCAAATATCTACCTTTGTCATTAGATTTTTTAATATAAAAACTTGACTATACAAATTGGAAGCATGTTGAAGTACATGGAGAAGAGGCTTTTAAAGTCATGTTATCATCAATGTGCAAGTCAATAAGAAAGTACAGCAGAAAGCCCACAGAGGCAGGTCAAAGACTGCCCCACTGTCACAGGAAGGCTTGTTACAGAACACAGAAGGCAGCAGTGCATTAGTGCTTCATAGTCAACTTCGTAAACCCTAAGAAGCTACACACACCAAACATACCATCTACGCATGAAAACTCAAAAGAAGTTCTAGTTCACCAAAAGTTATGATAACTCCTAGAGACCAGGAAACTAAGTCACAAATCACATTTGGCCAGCAGAGTCAAATGCAACCGAACATGACCATACACAGTAAAGTGACCTAATGAAGAAGCTGACAAAATGACTGCCCGCAAACTACCTCCTTCAAGACTCATACATCTGGGTGAGGTATCCTACAGATGTAAAACATCACTCCTAATTTTAGTATGAAGATGGCACTTGAAAAATAGAAAACTTTCTATAAAGGGCCATGTCTTAGTTACTTTTCTTGCTTTGCTGGGACAAAACACTCGACACCCAAAGTTAAAGGGGGAAAGGTATATTTAACTCATAGTTTATAGACGTTTTAGTTTATAACTTGCTGGCTCCAAGGCAGGGTAGCATGGCAGAGGGGCATCACAGAGGATACAGTCCGTGGCACCCACAAGGCAGCAAAAGCAACAAGAGGCTTTAACAGCATCTTTCTGCCTCTTTCATTTTATCCAGACTTAGGGCAGGTAGCGCTCACACCCTTAATGCTTGTGCTTTGAGCCTAGCATTGCACCATGAGTCAACTCCAGCATCACACACTCTAGATCCAACCATCTCTGAAAAAGCCCCACCCTATGACTGCCGGAGGCTTTGGGAGGACATCAAGACACAAGTCGAAACAGGCCATACAATGGCCCTGAATCAAGGCCAGCAGTTTTCTGTAGCTGTTGGTTTCAAGCAGGAGCCTAAAGTGGTATCTTTCTATGGTCTGTTCGCCATTTCAGAACTTTAGAAGTGTAATGGTCAATTCATTAGAAAGTAACAAATAACTAAATAAATTTTATGAGAGAACTTCAAGATGGCGACCGGGTAGGCAACAGAGAGAGCCTTCCGGAGGAATGCCACTTAGACAAAGGACAGAAGGGAAAGAGGTGGGTATCCTGAACCCAGGAAGGATCTGAGGTGGGAGTTGGGGCCCTCGGAGAGACTAAGCAAAACCTCTACTGGAGGAAAGGATCGGAGATCCGCCATGGCCCAGTTGGAGGGAGAGGAGAAGGAGGGGGTCGCAGCTCCGGGCGCGCCCAAGGCCTGCGCCCTCATTCTGGCATTCACAGCTTCAGCTTCGGAGGCCCACGCTCACGGAGGCCTCCCAGCTCAGCCAGAGGAGGGCGAAGTTACGGGAGCTGGTCCAGGGCTGGAGAGAGGAGGGCGCAGCCACGGGAGGAGGCAATGGCGGTCGGTGGCAGTTGTTGGGCCCAGTGTGAGAATGAGAGGTTGCGACAGCCACTGGGGCAGAGTCCCCACCCTGCGGTAACCTTCCTAATCAGTGCTCGGAGAGAATCAATGCAACTAGTACACAGCGCACCACGCCCGGCTCTGTGCCTGCCTCGAGATGGTGGCCCCCTGCCTCTCAGCTGGGTGAGCAGCTACCAGCAGAGAGCAGCGGGGAACCTCAGCGGGGAACCTCAGCGGTGAGCTGCGGCGGCTCCCAGGGATCCGGCCGAGGAGCGGACGGGGGCTCCAGCACCACAACAGGAGGGAGATGCAGATGGAGGTGGATCGCGTGGCTCCACGCCTTTTTCTTTTTTTTTTTTTTTTTTTTTTTTTTTTAATTTTTTTTTTTTTTTTTTTTTTTTAGAAACATAAAAGTACAAAAACATATTGACAAACAGACACCCATTATCATAGAAAATAGTACAATCACAACTAATCTATAGACAAGGTGATATGGTCTCAACAGTAGTTGTTGCTTTATCCATTGATATCTTCGAATTGTAGATGTATGGACCCATATACAGACATGCAAATTT
>PVLD010011963.1:0-62581 GCA_004027595.1 Dinomys branickii | reverse complement strand
AAAGACAGACAGAAAATCACATGTATGCCCTGCAAAAAAAAAAAAAAAAAAAAAAAGAATAGAGGAGGAAAAAAGAAGGGAAAGAAGATATGTGATGGGGAGGGACAAAGTTACAAGCTAAAGAGAGCAATAATCACACAATCTGAGGGGATAGATCATGACCCCAGAGTTAAGATAAAATAAAACCAGAGAAGGTAAAGGAAAATCAATTTTTAAAACAAAATTTAAACATTATGCCACCAAATGCAAAATATTACTTGGGAAGAACTGCAGAAAAAAAGGTACAAATAAACAAGTTGCTCAATGAGTAATAAACAATGAAGATAATAAAATTTATAGTTAGTCTAAACCATGCTTAATAAACTAGCTGTGGGATCAAAGGCAACTATTCAGAAAAATACTAATCAGAAAGCCATACTGAATTAGTAACTAGCAAATTATTTCCACAAACTCTAAGATTCAAGTAGAGGTTGGAAGGCAAGCAAAAGCAAGCACAAGATTCCTTCTCATCCTTGGCAAAGACTCAGTGGGATGAAGACACTATTAAAGTCCTGAACTGAAAGGTTCAAATATTGTTATGAGAGACAACCGCAAAATCAGAATGCAGAATTCAGGAGAGAAAGCAGCTTACAGAGACTTAGATCAGTGAGAAACATTGTCAAAAATGAAAATAATAAACAAAAAAGATGGAGAACAGGAATCTTATAAAAGAAGAAATGCAATATAGAAATTAGGGGCAAACACATAAAGTAAATATAAAGGCCTCAAGTTATTTTATTAAGACACAAAAGTTCTTTAAGCAGTAAAGAAAATTAACTGGAGGCTCTTTGCAAGTAACATGCCTGAGATAACATAAAACAGAAGGAGTGAAAAACCAAGGGCTAAACAAATGCCAATAAAAATAAAGTAGAAGTGGTATTGTCAACATAAAGTCTAATTCAAGAAAATGGCACTAATAAGGAAAAAGATAACAAAAATGGAATATAAGGTGTAACACTTTTAAAAGTATAGACTATACAAAAATTGAACATTATGGACATAAAGAAAAGTAGCTTCCAAGTGTGTAAAGCGAAAATAAATAGAAATTCAACCAGGATTAGACAAGACAATTTCCCGCGGGCTGTGTCTAGACGACACCATGGAATCTGAAAGAGTAGGGAGTCAGAAGTAAAGGAAGGCAGGCAGGGCGGGAGAAAGGCGGGTGGAGAAGGCGAGGCGCCAAGGCCTGTGAGGCTCCAGGTCAGCCCGGCGTGCTGATTTATGAACACCTGAACGCCGTACCAGACAACTCCAGAAAAGCACTGTGGCGGGGTGCCAGGCTGGGGGATAGTAGGTGGCTTCGGGTCATGGGGCCAGAGCCCCAGGAAACCAAGGCTGGAATGAGAGGCAAGGATGGTCGCGGCTGGATGGGTAGTGGGATTTTCCTGGCAAGAGGGCCATACCTGGCTGTCTCTAGATGCACGTTTTGAATACTGTGCAGGGAGTGGAGAGGGACAGGAGAGGAGACGGTAGTGCAGAACAGAGCGAATCTAACCCCAGGGAGAACATGAGCTAAGGACAGCTGCAGAGTGCCAAGTGCCGTGCTGGACCACATCACCTCCACCTGCAGAGCGTGGGAGCTCAAGTCCTTCAGAAGAGCACAGGGCAGGTGCCATACCACCAGCACTCAAGAAATGCTTGCTGGAGGGGCAAGAGGAAGACACACGCTGTCGTCCTTTCCATACCTCATGGCCACCACAAAGGCGTGGGGTTTTAAAGGACAAAGCAGTGGCAGAAAGGGAAAATAATCATGCTTTTTGCCTACACACAAAAACCCTAAGATATGAGTTAAAGTTTAGTATTCTCATAAAGTACGTATTTTATGAGCAGAAAAATTTATCTGTAAGTACTCAATCTGTTACTAAATTCCTGTGATATTTCACTTACCTCTCTGAGGACCAGTTACTAGTGAAAGACAGCTTTTTGCAAGTATCCCAACTGTCAAGTTCAGAACATCTTATTCTCACAGAAAGAAACCCTGTATCCACTCAGTCACTCTCCAGACATCCATCTACCCAGCCCTCTTCCCACTTAGGCAGAGCTAATCTACTTCGTTTCTATTACGTATTTTGGACACAATGTGACCTTTTGTGAATGTCTTCTTTCTTTTCATATTGTTCTTAAATTTCATCCACATTGTAGCAAGTAATAGCATTGCATTTCTTTTTATGGCCAAATAATGACCCCTGGTATACCAGCATGCAGCATTTTGTTCATCCACTCACCAGCTGAGGGGCACTGGGCTTGTTTCTCTCTTTTAGCTACTATGATAATGCTGCTATAACATTTTGCACAAGGTTTTACGTGAGCCTCTGCTTTCCTCTCTCCTGGTTGATCCGAGAGAGGAGCTGCTGAACTGTATGCAGCTCTAGATTGATCCACGAGAAGAGCTGCAGGCCACTCCCAAAGCAGCTGCGCCACTTTCCTCCGCGGACAGCAGTGCACAGGGCTCTGCTTCTCTCACTTCTTTGCCAACACCTTGCCGCATCTCACTTGGTCCTCTACCCATTTTAGCAGACGTGAAGGGGTGTCCCACTGTGGCTTTATTTACAGTGCTCCACTGACTAATGCTGTCAAGGGTGTGAGTGTTCTGTCACTTCAGCAGAACAGCTGAGATATTCGATTGATAAAGAGAAAAGCTGCTTTTGGGTTCATGGTTTTGGAGGTTCTGGTCCATAGTCCACTGGCCATGTTGCTCTGGGCCTCCGCTGAGAGGCAGGGTGGCAGAGACCAATCCCCTCTTGGCCAGGAAACGAATGAGAAGAAGGCCTGAGAACACCTCCACGGCATACCCCCAAAGACACAGAGAACTTCCAGTAGGCCCCAGCTCTTAAATGGCCACTATCCGGGAACCAAGCCTCTAGCACATGGGCCTCAGGGGTCATTTCAGGCCCAAATTGGAGCAGCCAACATCTTCTCTTATTGGTCGTTTGTGTATCTTTTCAATAACATGTCCTCTCTGATACTTCGCCTACTTTTTACTTGGACTATTTATTCTGTTATTATTGAGTTGTAAGTTTCCATACATTCTAGACATGCATCTTTTGTTTGATGTATGCCTTCCAAATTGTTTCCATTATCTGAGCTGCCCTTCACCTTTTCCACGGGGTGTCTGTGTGCGTGTGTGTGTTGGTAGAGCCTGAACCAGGACCTTGGAAGGGAGGTACATTCCTAGCCCTTTCCTTTATTTATTTATTTTTTTAAATTTTAAAACAGGTTCTCACTAAGCTGCTAATTTACCCAGGCTAGGCTCAAACTCACCATCTTCCTGTCTCAGCCTCCAAGAGTACTGAAATTACAGCTGTATACCACCATGCCCAGCTTCTTCACGGTATCCTTTGAAACACGAAATTTTTAAATATTGATGAAGTCTAATTTATTAATATTTTCGTTCTTATTTTACTTGTACTTCTGGTATCATAACTAAAAATCCATTGAAAAACCTATGATTTTGAAGATGTTTCCCACATCTTCTTGAAAGAGTTTTACAGTTTTAGCTCTTATATTCCTCTAAAACTGATTCTAAAATTGCAAAGGACCTAGAATAACCAGTAAAATATTGCTAAAGAACACAAATAACCACACATAAAAAAATAAAATCAAATTCAACATCTACCTGTTGAGGGGCTAGCTCCTTCAATTCCATCTGAAATGGAACCTAAACTCAATGTAGTATTTTTGTTTTCACAAAGTGGTACTATAAAGTAGTGCCAGAAAGATCTATCAGTCTTACGGAGGTGGAAAAGTTCTTGGTGTACATATTATTTTGAAAAGCTGGGACTCTTTAGGAACCTATTTTCTAATTACAAAAGTCAGAGAACAAATAATACATTTAAAAGGAGAAGGCCCTGTCTGAACAAGTAGAATGTTGGCTAGCACAAGACAAGATCGTACAGCAGAGCACATGATAATAAAGTACATGTTTCCTAAACTAACACACTTGTAAAGGAATGTCAGAATGAAAATCTGAGTGCAACCAGGAGATGATTTATAGCCTTAGTCATAATTACACTGTGTATAGAGAAAGCCATGATGATAAAGTAACTGATGGCCGGTGATGATGATGATATAAATTTATGTGGCATCAGAACCCTATTGAGGTATAGAGATTATCTTATTCATATCCTTGATATCCTGCTCAGGTATGAAGGGAGTACATATTATTTCAATTTCACAAATTGGGAAGCCATAAATAAAATAATTTACTTAAAATTCCAATGAGTCAAAGTACTGCCAAACTCCATGACCAGTGCAAGTAATCTGTCCATTAGATCATAAATTTAGAAAGCACTTGGCATTTACACTATGCTCAAAAGAAAACTTGCAACAAAAACTAAAGCAGAAATTTCCAAGAAACAAATTCCAAAGGCACTTAGTTGAGTTAGACTCACTAGGAATGAGGAGCTGCATAGGGCCATTCATTTTCTTTCATCACCAAACATTTGTCTTATAATCTCAACAGTCGAATTGGAATACAAAATAATTACACAAGTTCTTGAATTTTGAAAGATACCTTGCAATGGGGAAAGATAAAAATCATCTCAGGAATCAATGATGCCTTCCAAAGAACCAGGGGAAGTGCTGTCCCATGCCAGTGCTGAGACCCATTATTTTAAGCTGCTACTCCATCAGAATCTCCTTTCTAATACTACACTTGCTGTAGAAGGCTATTTTTGCTCTAAATTTCTAGTGAAGATCCAATATAAGTATTTCTATTTTAACATGTAGACATCTACCCACATTAAACTAAGACCAGAGGACAGGCTGCGGGGAGCTCACTGCTACAGCACTTGTGGACAGATGCTGACCTGTGAAGTCCCGGGTTCCATCCCAAGCACCTCAACAAATTCATGGGTTATTCACATAGCATCTTGCCTCACATGGTGCATATTTAATATCTCATCATTACAGTTCAGCTTAGAGGGAAGGGATCCTTCTTTTGAAAGTATGCAAAACATTCAGAGGTCACTGAAATAATTAATCTGGGAGCATATCTCTACATTTAGAATTCTTTGTTAAACCTTTTAGAGTATGCCCACTGACAAAAGGTCAAAAGAAAACCAGGGACAGGTATGAATTCAACCCCATGTGTGTACACCCTCCCCACACACAAAGCCACTCTTTCTTTTTTGGTCTTTTTGAGACAGGATCTCGCTATGTAGTTCAGGCTGGCCTTGAGCTCACTTTGTACCACAGGCTGATCTGGAATTTGCAAGGATCCTCCTGCCTCAGCCTCCCAAGTGCTGGGACTATAGGCGTGCATCACCACGCCTAGCTCACAAAGCCACTCTTAAGTAGCTACCTGTTACCACTTCAAAAACAACTCAAACTTTGAAAACAGAATTTAGCCATTTTTTAAAAATTTTATAATTTACTATAATAACAACTTATTAAAATAGAAATTTTTCTCCTCTTAAGTCCTTCTCCACAATAGCAGGTATTATATCCCAGAACCTGACAGCCCAGGAGCAGCTAGACACAGGGATGTGACATGGATTTCCCCTTCAGGGCAGGTCAAGTACCCAAGCTGACTGAAGTCCTCTGCACTGTCCTGGGTCCTGCATCTGATATCCAGGGTCTACACTTCCAGGATGGTTGCTCAGGTAATGGGAAAGAGGTCCTGAATATTTCATCACTGACACTGCTAAAACTGTGTGGAGAGGTGATGGAAACAAAGAATAAGGGATAAAGTAATAGTCAAGACAGATCCTAATGTTAAGTAAATTTTAAGTGGGTTTCTGATGTTTGGATTTAATACAGATCTTTGGGAAATTATTTAAGCTAACCTCTGACCTTAGCTGCCAAAATCTATCTATAAAATTCAGTGAGTACAATTAAAGTAATAAAATGTAACATGTTATCAATCCATAGATTTAATAATTAGATATGGGTGATTTGAAGTGAGAGTACAGATAGTTTATAAGTAAGTGAGAGCTGCTCAAGTACTTAAGAAGTGCTTAAGGGTACTTATAAACAAAGTCCTGTTTTAAGTAGTTTGAACATTCTTGCTAAAATCTTGTTTGCACCATTAGTTTGCTTAGTGGAACTTTTTTCAGAGACTGTTATGGTGAGTTTTAATAAGACTTGTGTCTGGAATAGCTCAAATCCTGACTCAATGGGGCCTGGATTAATAAGGTTTTAAATTACCTCAAAATACAGGACCTCATGCAAGATGTTAAGCATCACTAGGATTCAGGGAATTCAACTGTATGGTCCAAGCTAGAGGTAAGAAAATTCTAGTCAGAGCCAGTCTATAATGGCCATTTACCCCTCAGAAAACAATTGCCCCTTTATGATTTCAACTCTGTAAGGGAAAAACTAGAGACAAATTTATGTGTTCTGCAATGGACAGAGACTGGAGTTACAACTTAAATCAACTAACATTTTGACAGGTGAAATCTGTTTTAACAGTTTTAGTTTTGTTGGTTTATTTTCTAATAGAAATCTAAGCAAAACAGAGTGAAGCCTGAATCCCAGTCTATCACTGTGCTCACTCTGTCAGGACCACTACCTCGCTTCTTGCTGTCCCATTAATCCACCCTAAAGCTAGCCATTTGTCTCTCCATTCCTAAATGAAGGGTGTTCAGCCTCAGAGAAACTGGAAATACACCAGCTGGCACCCACTTCAAATGTGCAGCTTCTAAACTCAGCCGGATCCTCAGTACCACTTGCTGCATCTTGAGGATGGTACATCCAACCCAGGGCTCCTGAAATACTGTATGCTCCTTTGGTGACTTTCTCTAAGCCTGTATCTGACCGTCCTCAGGCTTCTCTGATCATTTCTAACAAGATTCTTTCCACCTCAGATCCTCTTAACTCTAGGGGTTCCCAAAGGCTAGTTTTGCCTTACACAACTCAATCTAGCATAGTGATTTCTTCATATTCAGCTACCACTCAACAAGTTAACAATCTTGAAGTCCTCTTTGCAAATCGACTCTCATCTGAGCTAGCTGCCGCCATCCACAGTTGCACTTAAAGAAATGTATAAAGTATCAAATCCATAAGGTTTCTGCAGTGATAGAGCTGACTTCTAAATCTTTGCTCAGGAACATATTTCTTAGCAACTGTTATAAAACAGAATTTTTAGGTATTGACAGGTAAACCTAAAAATGAATACGTTATCATATTATATACGTACTTTATATTAACTGGAAAAAAAGCACTTTTCAACATCATTCTACTATATCTGCCCACCAATAATTTCTACCATCTTTTTTCTATTCTGTAACCAAAAAGCTGTGTTTTTAGTAATCCTTAGTTGTTATGGTTGATACATTGTGTCAACTTGGGGAGTCTAGAGGTTTGGCTGAGTGATTCAGCAGGAAGCCAGGGTGCTTACTTTGTACACATCCTGAGCCTGTGGAAGAGGAGGGCATGGAGATTGTGTGAGAGCTACACGCCCCCTGGGTGGCGGTAGGCTGTTTACAATGTAAGGGAAGAGAAGAGGCTGCTTGCAGCCATCCCTCCCTTTTGCTGGTTGTTTTTGCCGTGCTCTGCTGCCATGAACAGTTTGCCCTCTGCCATGTGCTACTCTGCCTCTAAGCAGCCAAGTATGAACTGAAACCTCCACAAACTGTAAGCTAAATAAACCTTTCCTTCCTTCATTTTGGGTGTTGGGTATTTTGTTTCAGCAAAGAGAAAAAAGTAACCAAGACAGTAGTATATGTTTTATGTAGGAGGCAACTACTAATCTGCTATATAATTTCTTGTCTTAAAACCTCTCTAGGGGCAGAAAGAAATGACAGGAGATAAAAGAAAATTTCACATGGAATACTCTTTGAAATTTTAAAAAATACAACAGAAAAATAACAAATTAGCCCACAGACTGATTTGAGCAAGTTTTGATGGGATGGGGTAATTGTGCAAAATGCTCAGGCTTCAACAGCTTCAAGGCAGGAAATGCAGGGAAGTGTCTCAGATTCCCCCAGGCCAGCAATTACTATGAAACCACACCCTTAAGAGCTCCCTGCGTTCTTTTCTTTTTTTTTGGGGGGGGGAGATACAAATTGTACTGGGGAGTGAACTAACAACCAAAAGTAAATAATGCTAGGATGACACACCCTGAGCTTTCATCTAATTAAAAATGGACATTCTTACTCAGCTGTAAGCATGTGTGTCTCCAGAGAACATTCTCTCCCTAGTTATTTCTAACGAAAAATTCTATTAAAAATAAGCTTTTAATAGATAATTAATTTCTTCTTGGCACTTCCATTTTTTCTTTCACACTAAAGATTACATAGGTTATAGTGTTTCCTCACTGTGTTTGTTCTCAAGTTTGCTTAGTTTTCTCAAGAAAGGGTCTGTTTTTCTTCTGTTTTTGAAGTTTAAAGTCACCTACACTGTTGCAAACATTCACTTTCGCATTTTGGCTTCTGCTTTCCTTCTGATTTACCTCACTACTGTATGAAAAGCAAGCTACTGCGTTTGCTGCCCATCTCGTAAAAGTCAAGTAGGAAGCGAAGTAGGGAGCGAGAGGTGCCAGCCGTTATCACCATTTCACAGCCGGCACTTCATTTAGTTCTGGTAACAATCCAGCGTGTTAGGCATTATTATTCTAACGTAACAGAGAAAAATAGTCCAGTTTATATGAAATTCTACTTCTTGACTGACCAATTACATTTGACAATATATTTTGGGCCTTTTGTCCCTACTCAAACTTCGTATGTACATTTCTACATCCTGAACTCTAAATGCGCTGCTGTTTCCTCACTGATACCCCGATATCCAATAAAACCATGGAGAAAAAGTGACAGAGCAATCCTCTCTGGTGAAGTGTACTGATTTCACATCTCCCTCTCTCTCCATCTCTCTCATACATTATATACGGTAGAGAGATGTCTTCCCAGGACACACATTGAACCTATAAAACCAGATGCCAGGGTGGGAGATGTGGGATCACTATCTCTAGACATATGGTAATTTGGGAGCCAACGGCTTAGAAAATTACACTTCAGAGAGTTTAAGTCCTGTGACTAACAGCTGGCAAAGCCATACTAGAATACAAGACTCCCAAGTTGAAGCCCTGGAAACTATTCACAGTGCACAGAGATCTGCTTTTCAGGCAGAGGGAATCTGTTTCCCAAATCTGTCAGACCTGAGCACAGGAATCTTTCAATCCTGTCTGCACCATCTATTTCAAATTGTATCCCGGTAACTCATTGTGTTGGTAACTAAGAAAGCTCATTAATCATGTAAGAGTCAGGACTACATAAATACATAAATTGGATAATGGATGACATTTCTCCCCTTCAACTGTCTGAATTTCCAGAACTCATCTTTTTCTTTTCCTTCCAACTATAAAAATTATTTCATTCTGTTGTCCATGATGACTTGAAAATTGCCTTGCTGAAGAAGCCGCCAGCTCTCCATGGCTCACAGAAATACATAGACACAGAACATCGCAGTGTAAGATGAGAAGGTAATGCCAGCTCCCAAGGGTACCAAGAAGCAGGCCGTGTCACGAGCTCTTTCAGTGTCTCGGATGAATTTAAGGAACACATTAGGGAAGTTTTCTCACTGTGAGAGACGATGCAAAGGTAAAGTATACACTGCTCTACTCAGGCCTACAGCAGATGAAAGTCATGCATAGGACCTTTCACATCAGAGTACTGGCTTGTGTCCATGTAAATGACACCCACAGACACCCAGGCAGAAAGAAGAGGTCCCTGGGCCTGAGCCTGAGAAGTCTTATCTCTTGAAATAACATGATAAAAGAAGTTTCTTTTTTACCTTCCACATTTCAAAGAAAGGAAAAACAACTCACAACTATAGATGGCTTGGAGGATTTTATAGCTCTGACATTCAAAAAGGAATTCTAGTTTTTGTACTGCTGAATAAAGAATTCATGCAGGACGTGGGCGTGGGCCCTGTGATGGGCTCTGAAAGGCAGTCATAAGAAGCCCTGCCTGAAGCCCCTGCTCCTCTACTAGGAGGCTCAGGTGTCAGCCATGGGAGGACCCAGAAGGGAAGGAGAGTTGGGAGAGAAGGGGAGAGCAGGAGAGGAGAGGGCAGGGAGGACTCAAGAGAATCCTCTGTGAAGCCCAGGACTCCTGGGCTCCTGGATTTAACTCAAAGGACAATAAAGTTCTTGCAAAAGCCACCAATGTATTTGAGGCAGCACAGATAGGATAAAGCAAGGCGAAGAAGGGACAAATCCAGGACTCCAACTACAACATCAGAAAGAACAGACCTAAAAACTGATAATGAAAAGAAACAAAACATGCAAATTTACTATTAAAATGTGATAAAGGCTGATAATGTCAATTAAAAGTGGAAAATTAAGAATCTGATCTTTATCTCTACCAGTAGAATTATAAAATATCAAAAAATGTTACTGTAGTTGCGCACGGTGGAGTACGCCTGCACTCCCATCACTTAGGAGGCTAAGGCAGGAGGACTGCTGCATGTCTAAGGACAGCCTGTCCAAAAACAAAATGTCACTGCGCCCTCCAGAAGAGACACCTCTATTTATTTTGGTCCAGAACCTCAACAGTTAATGGAAAAAGTCAAATAATCTAAATGTTAGTGAACTACAAGAAGAGTCCTTGAAGATATGACTTAAAATTTCATAATTTGGTGAATATTATAATCCTTCAGATTCAAGAAAACTAATAAATGTACTGGATAAAAATGGACAAAAACCCCATAGCACATCACAATCAGATTACTGCAAGCTAGCAACACAGAGAAAATGGTACATGTAAAGGGGAAAAGACCTATAGGGACACAAAGACAAGAATGACTGAAGACTACTTGGCAGAAATGATATAAAAAAGAATATATGTTTTAATGTATGTCCACTGAAAATAACCTTAAAAAAAAAACAGATACTTTGGTTCAAACAAAAACTGAGAAATACATTACAAGCAGGCTGATGCAGGCTGACATGTAAATGTTCAGGCTAAACAAAAACTATAGATTTTCAAAATTTTGGCATCTGTGCAAGAAATGAAGATCAAAAGCAATAGAGATGTAAAAAAATGTAATATTTCTATAAAAATTAAAGCAAAAAATAATAAAAGTATATTTTGGGATTAAAATATATGTGGAAAAAAGTCTAGCCCTAACCCTAACCCCACCTTTTAAGGAACTGCCAGAAGGCTGCCCAACCGGCCACACTACATCCACAGCAGTGGTACTGAAGGTTCTAATTTCTCCGTATCTTCATCCCTGGCATTACTGTCTCTTTGACTGTAGCCATGCTGGTAGGTGTGAAGTAGCATATCTTGTCGTGGTTTTGATTTACAATTTCCTGATGTTAATGATGATTCCCTGAGCTTACCAGCCATTGAGAATGCATAGAAATACAAATGGTATTTTATATTAATCTTTATATCTTCAATCTTCGCTGAACTCACTTATCAGTTATACTAACTTTTAGCATACTCCTTGGGATCATCTATACAGGAGACAAAATCATGTCATTGCCAAAGAGGTGATCCTCCTTCAAATGTGGCCGCCTACTATGCCTTCCCCTCCCTGCCTGCCAGGGAGGGGATCTCCTTCGATGAAAAGAAGTGAAGAGGGGCTGGGGCCATCTTCTGCTTCAGCGTCTGAGGTCTGCTGTGAGCTTTTCGTAGAGCCCTTTTGAGTTACGGAAGTTCGATTCTTAGTGTGTTGGATCTTTTTGAAATGTGAAATTTGCTCAGTGTCTACAAAGATGATTGTGTGTTTTCTGTCTTTTGTTCTACTAATCGGCTGTATTAGGTCTCTCAAACTGTGGATATGAAGCCAACCTTTCATTCCTGAGTTAAATCCCACTTGGTCATGGTGTATAATCCTTTTTATGTGTTGCTGCATTCAGCCTATGAGTCTTTAAAGATTTTTCATGTAATCATACTGATATTGCTATGTGGTTTTCTTTTCTTGGGACATCTCTACCTGGTTTTTGATATTTGAAATGACATGTTTAATCTAAAATCTTAAATTGGCAAAAGTCCAAAAAACTACTGAGTCTTAAAGTTTGTTTATATGACTGACACTGTACATATTTATAATATCTGTCCCAAGAAAGTGATATTTTTAGAGGGTTAACCTAAGGAATTAAAGAAGTATGCAAAAAAACTGAAAATTTGTACATTCTATGTCAACATTAAATGTAATATATTTGCATAAAATTCATAACAGTTATAAGTCAGTAGTAAATAAATACTACACATGTATGTTTGTTTTAGTTATCAAAGATAATTTAGTATGTTTCAGAAGGAAATAAAAATAAAAATATATAAATACTTTAATAATTTCTGAGATCAACAATCTAAATTAGGGGACAGTAAATGCTTCCAATTTTTAAAAAATTTATTCTTGGGGAACCAAGAATAAAAAGTTTTACCCTAATATTATAAAAACTATTGAAATAAATACCAATAATAGACTTTGCAATGCTTTTTGACCTAGCATGGGAAAGACAACAATGAATCCAGGTGCACATATATTTAAAAAATCAAAATCAAAGAGCCCCTTCTTGATAAAAAAATGTTCTTAATAAAATAGAAGCTCATAAAAAAAAATACAAGCTCAATGGGAAAAATCATTAATATTAAATATAAGGAAGAGAGTGATTATTTTAAAAGTTAAAATAAATGGTTAAGACAGAATATGGCAAAATTAGAATAGAAAATTATCTGGAAATAACACATCTGTTTTCAAAGGAAGACATTTTGCTTATTCATACATTAACAGATTTCTTGTTTTCCTTAAACAGTACACACAGTGATGCTTTAAAAACTTAAAACCTGGGACTGAATTTGTGCTTATCTACCGGTATATCTGGAAAATAAAACAAATGTGGAAGATTTCTTGAAAAAATCATTTTCCTCTAGATCTCTGTAGCTGCTCCACCCCCAGCTGAGAGGGTCTTGGGCGTCCTCTCTCCCCAGCTGCTCCTCCTGCATTTGGCTTTAATCAGGTACAGAGCAGGAACTCAACATCCTGTTGCCTTACTCTGATTAGGAGGAGTCAAATTCTACAAATTGGCAGGTTTCTGCTTGTAGTGATTCTATTTGATGAATCATTTGCTTTTAAGTATTTGAAAAAGAGCCATTAGTGAAGCAGCAGCCCAGCTTGTTGCTATTTTCCGGTCTATTTATAACCAGCCATTCTGAGGAGGCAAACGCTAATCCTCTTTATTTACTGTGAATAACATTTAGAAATGCAGCAGAGTAGAACGGTTCATTCTGAAATAAAAACAGTAGTCGCCAACAGCCAAGACACCAGTTGTGGTGGTCTTGAGACCATTAAAACAGTAAGCCAACAAAACAGGATACCTAGGTGCCTTTCTTCCTATTAATCAAGCATGAAATGAATATTTTAAAGGTCAGTCCAAAAAAACGTGACAATTCAAACACTATTAACGACAAATTGACACCTAATGGTACAAGGTGAAAGCGAGATAAAAGGCAACACAAACAGTAGAGAAGCTACGGCCCTCCTAGTCTCCAGGTCTGTGATTAACCTCAATCTCTAAAGCTCTGATCTCCGATTTAAGAGACTGGCTACCTGGGTAAGAAGAACATAGCAGTTATTTGGACCCACTAATGACACTCCAAGCAAGGTCTCACCACCACTCATCCATGGAAACATCCCCCCACCCCACCCCATCACAGCACAGCACAGCACATGTCCCCATATTCTGCTCCAGTCACACACACTGCAGTGACACTAAGAATGCATGCGCAACCAACTGGTAGGGCAGCATGAAATCAGACTTTCTCGGTTGTATGGTCTTGATATAGAGGTTTCAAAATGACAGTCTCATTAAGATGTGGTCACTGTCTCCTTCATAATATCATTTAACTGCCAACTCAGCAGCCCAACATCAAATGTCCTATGTGTCATCACATTAAGCCAAACAATGAGAAAGGTTCAGCTTGAAGCTGAGGGATGGTTTGCACTGAGGTCCGTTTTATAGCCTGATGGGCTTCTCAGGCCTAGCAAGGCAAAGGGAAAGGGAGGCTGGCAGAGGCAAAGTTAGCAAGCTACACCAACCTGAGCAGGTGCAACACCATGGGAAAGAGTGCAAGGTCTAGAGGAGGCAACGTGGGGCAGGATTTAAAGAAGGTATCTAGGTAAGGAGACAGAAAGCAAACACGTACGTCACAGCATGGAGGGCTACCTTCTCAGTTCTGAATGGAAATGCCTGGATAAGGGATGCTGGCCTTGGAACAGTAATTCTTTTTTTTTTTTTTTTGGTACCAGGAATTGAACTCAGGACCCAGAATAGCAATTCTTAAGCACTAATTGGTATCAATTCATGTCCTGAAAGCCAAGTAACAGCTCTATGGCATTTTTCTGATATTAATTTGAATTTATGAGATTCATAAGATTAAAAAAATGGCATAGTGATACATAAAATTTAAAATACCAGGCTTCACCAATTTTTTAATTTTAAAAGTAGCAGAAGACAGCACAAATGAAATTGCTTGTTAAGTCTGCTAACGATAATGCACGTTACAAAATAAAATCATCATCTCATTTACTTTGTGGCGGTTTTTCTCGTTGTTTTTGGTTTTTTTTGGTACCAGGAAACAAACTTGCACTTTGCGTTTATGAGGCAGGCTGCTATGCTGCTGAGCTATATCCCCAGCTCATCATCTCATTCCATAACCTACAAAATCAATACTTAAGATACAGTTATTTATCATTAGACACACCATACATGCTGTGAACAGAAAATTGTCAGACTAAATATGTACATTTGAATTTCATCCTATTGACTGTGTATTTGGCTAAAGGTAAGAGCGTTCCAAAAAGAGATTAAGACTTCTTTATATACTTGGAAACTAGTAAATTAAATTAAAAAGCACCCCTTCCAGATAATATTAAAGCTTAAAAACACACAAAGACAAACCCAAACTCTAACCAGACTTGTCTGAGGACTAATGTAACAGAAAACTTCAAGCACTTACCCTTTAAGAACTGTGTGTTCAATCTAAACATAATTGGAAGATTTAAAAAATTATTTATAATTCATTTCTAGAATTTATATCCTTAAACACATTATATCCTTAATTCCTGGATTTCCTTGGCTAACAATATCAAACGATACTGATGAAGATATTTTCAGACAAAGGTAGGGAGTCTATAACTCACATACTTCAAAGAAATCATCACTGAAGAACATGCTTTTAACCAGAAGGAAGCAGAACTCAGGTGTAAGATAAAAGAATTAACAGTGGCAATTAACATGGCAATCACATGCATAAAGCTGAATAACTATCAGTATCTTTTAAAAAACAAAATCAACTGACTAACTTGGAAAATGCACAAAGCAGGGTGGAATTAAATTACTGGAAAGCAACACATTGAAACCTTGATGCCCACAGATCAGAGTTCAGTGTTCTGACTAGAGCACTGCTAATGAGGTGCACATTTCATAATGTATGCATATTAAAACTAGGGATGGTTCAAAAAGGATAAAAACAGAAAAGGTAATTCTGAACCAGTAGCTAAAAAAAAAAAAAAATTCAAACTAACCAAAAACAGAAAAATGAAAATCAGAGATGCAAAAAAAGTACAGAACACTGACAAAATAGAAATAAGCACCTACATGTCAAAAATAGCAATACAATATATTACCTCACTATGAAAGTAAAAGAAAATAAAATTGAAGTTAAAAAAGGAAATAGCTAATAACTACTTATAAACATACACTGAATGGTTGAAAATATTAGAAGTAGAAAAGGAAATCCCAGGCAACTAATTACAAAAAGAAAAAAAAGGTTGATTTAACAATGCCAATCCTTCTTGCCTTTAAATTCCAGTACTGAATGTTGGTAAAGCAATCAAACAAAATGATATAATAACATAAAACAAAGGTAAACAGATAAATCCACTATTGCAGCGAGAAATTTCAATACTTTGTGGGAATATTTTCTACTTTAAAGCAATCATTTAGAAAAAGATCCTAAAATAAATAAACTTAACTTTCAATATATAGAGAAAAAGGACAAAATAACCTAAAGAAAATAGAAAATATTAAAATTTATTTTTAGTTTGGAAAGAAATCTAGTTTATTTCTACTTGTATTCACATGTTGTAATCCCTTAAATTTAGGTGCAATATAAACAGACACTGAAAGATTTAACATACCTGAACTATCAGTTTCCTCTAAATCTGCTGGGGTGGGTGGGTGTGTGTGTGGGTGTGTGAGTGTGTGTGTGTGTGTGTATTATAGACATTTAATGAGTGATTTTGGATAGGATAAAATGGCCATGTCAAAAGGTTAGAGCTTAGTGGAAATAAATATTTAGAAATCATAATGGGCACATATGCACAAATGAGCATTTCTTTTTTATTCTGCTTGAAAATTTTTTCTAATAAAGTATTCATTTAACTTTACAGATGCCAGTTTTAGCCAAGTGAAGGAAACTAACATGCTGCAGGTATAACGAAAAAAAAGGTACTTTCTACTGCCTGTGCCTCAATCTTCAGCTGTGTAAGTAAATGAATAAAGACATATACTATGCAGTCAAGATATTCTCTGGTAATCTGAATATATACTTCAGGTTGAAATCAGTATTTGGAAAATTCAAAATTTTTAAAAATTAAATTAAATGAGTAAGTTCTTTCTTAATCCTAAGAAACCAACACAGATGTTTGCCTAAATGTTTGCCTAAATGAATAAGGAGCCCTGTAAATTATAAGATGTTACCAGTCACGTTAAATTATCAAGACTCCCTTACTCTAAGATGTTACATCCTGTAAAAAAGAGAAAGAGAACAAAGTTTAAAGCTGTTACATGAGCCTCAGAATTTTGTACATGACAGAATAACTTCTTAAACTAACTTTAAAATGACTTGGACTATTTTGTTCAAATGCTCAAGCTTTTGTATTTTTTTTTTGTAAAAGGGTTGGCCCTCAAAACACTCATTTTATTTCAATAGTTGTCCACTAAAAACAGTGCTCAGAAGACAAAGGAAGGTCAAAGGGGCAACACCAGGCCCTAGCAGAGCTCCCACCCGAGCGGTAGACCATTGGCTCTCTCTTTATCTCCTGGTGTGGGAAGCACGAACTTCTCTCACTTAAATGCAAAAAGCTCCTCTCAGCCTTGGTTCCCAAGCACACACCTTCCTTGCTATTTACCAGTCCATTTGTCCTGCTTTCCCAACCTCACACAAATGTTTTCAGAAAAATAGGATAACAAGATCTTTTTCAAACATAAATGTATGCAAGAAGACCACTGCCATTTATACAAAAAACACAGAAAGAGTGTAACACATAGACAGGCCATTTTTCTTAGCAAATGAGAACATGGTATTCAACACCAGCAGTATCTGAAGTGTCATTTTTATTTTCTATATTACTGGCTAAAGATGCAAGTTTGCTGTGAATCTCAGTTTTGCACTTGTATAATTTGTATATGTTATCAGCAAAATGTTTAATGTGAGCATTGACACTGCCCAAACCACTCATGGCCACTCTCACTATTTCCTAGGACATTTTCCCAGTGACTGTTTTGGATAAAGCCTATGAAAACATAGCAAAATGAGATTTACAGAACCCAGTGTCTGTGGATGATCAGTCAGCTGTCTGGTTAGCAAGTAAGTGGGAGGTGAGTGCGTATTCATCAAGAATAAATTAGTTGCTTTGTAACACAAATGTCATATCTTTATTAGTTTACTGAATACTGCCTATGTGAAGAACTTTGTACTAATTCTGAGATGTTATCAAGAAATTCTGAATGAGGTAATCACATTTTGGAGAGGAACTACACAGATCACATAAAAAACAACATGATTGAAGAAACCACACCGCATAATCTCCTAGAAACTACAGAGTACATATTAGCATGCATAAACTACAAGCAAAAGTAAAGCAGTAAACTAAGAGCTAGAAACAGAGAACACAGAATCAAACAAGAGGATACCAACTAAAACAGCTTCACATGGCGGGGGGTCCATGAGAGTACTTCGGAGCTTGAGACGGCACATGGAGGGGTTTAGAAGGAACAGTGGGAACTTCTGACAATTATTTGTGAATCAGCACATGGACAGTAGAAGAAAACAGGTTTTGTTTTGTCATATTAATCGAGTTGGTTTCTATCATGATATAATATATAAACATATTATCGCTGCAGGATCATCATCTTCTACAGTTTTAGACCAAAAAAGTTTACTGTCTATTATTCTTTGAACTAAAGTTTTAAAACCCTCAAATCTTTGAAGAAAAATGAAGAATTTTCCTGGCAAAAGAACATCTTTAAAGGAGGCTACTATTAAGAAGCTACTTTAAAAAGACTAACTTGTAAGATAATACTACATATTATCTCACTAAATTTTGGGGTAGATCTCTGTTTTTAAAGTCTTTCAACATAAATCTTTCAGCATAAGAAGACTACATCCATCCAAGTAGAATCTTTCTGTTTAGGATAGTCAGAAAGGATAAAATTGCTTAGCATGTGACATGCATCTAAAACACCCTCATGAGAAGAAAAGAAGCACAGTCAAGAAGATCACTTAATTGAAGTTAAATATGTTTTAAGTTCTCTGAGTGCAGAAAAGGTAAACATATTTTTAAATCCTAAATCATTTACCCTTTACAATTATCTCATCTACCAGAACTCCAAAATCAATTTGACTGAACTTTCATTTATGCTTTATAATGGGAAAAAATGACACATTTCCAAATTTAATTAACCAAAACAAAATTTCCTAGGACACCCCATGTAATTCTGAGTGGACTGAACAATGCATCTTAGCCACTCGGGACAAAAGGTCATCTGGAAGGGATGTGCCTTTAAGGGTTTACAAAGGCTTGGTCTCCAATCCTGTAATGAAAGAGGAAGCACATCTCAGTAGAGGAAGGATGCCCACTTTAAATAAGGAAATGGGTCTGCAGGATGCACACATGCTGCTTTCTATTAATGATAAGCACAGTCTACAAAAAGAGTCCCAGACTGTCTTCACTTTCATGTAGAGTACCTGCAGAGAATGCCTAACATAAACAAATGACAAGCAATGTGTCCACTCGCCGTTTTATTAAATGATTTATGCGTTCATAACAGAGGCTAGTAAATACTGATGACTATATTCCAGTTAAGAGCTGTAATTACTGGTGTGATGATTGTATGCCAGGATCAACGCCAATAATGTTTTGGGAGAGAGGCATACTTTAGGGGTTTATGAGATAATTATACAAGATAAATGGCTTTGCTGTATGATTTTTTTTTTAACCAGAGGGAAAGAGAAAGCAGAGATTTCTTAAGACCTTTACTCTAATTTTAAAAATATTTTATTGCCTATGTTTATAAACTATAAATTATGTTAATGTTTGATCTTGAAAACATAACCTTAACAAATACTAATTTAATTTTGGCTACCACCTTTTGGCTCCTTCCAGCTCTGTGTGTGTCTCTTTCTCTCACACATGTACACAAACACATCTTTCTTTTATACATCTTAATCAGATGTATTTCAGCTACAACAAACCCTAACCTATACTTAATTACTCAGCAGATGACTGTCCACTCTGCCAACTTGCCCTGCCTCTGCCTGCCCGCATCTCCTCAACGCCTACCGTCTCAGCACCTCAACGGGGAGATGAGCAAAGTAAACTCCCCACCTGTCACAAACTCACTCTAACTGTGCCAGGCACTGGGAATTCCAGAGTTCCCGCAGAACAAAGCAGGGCCCTGTACCAGCTGCATCTACAGTCTAGCCACACCTCTTCACGCAGTGTCAGTCGTGAACTTTGTAAGGCCCAAAGACTGTTCATCCTTCAAGACTTGTGTCCAGAATCCCTTCCACGATGTGATAATTTGGAGTTGTGCTCTGGAGGGATCTAGGGCTGACACCATGCTGACCTGTAAAACAGACTGAATGCTGCACAGGGTTCTGGGTGTTGCTCCAAAATAGAAGACCGCACTTTCAACACATTGTTCCAGAACTTTGATAAAATATTTCAAAGAAGCTACTTTACATGTCAGCTTAAACTTCATGACATTTTGAAATACTACTGGGGCTCAGGGGCAGCACGGAGTACTACTTCCTGTAGGAGGGACCTACAAGGATTTCAATGGGGCACTAGTCAAACCTTTAGTAGGAAACAGATGGCATGCATTCTACCCGACCTGTCATCTCATAGGAGCAGCGTGCTGGGGGAGAGTGCAGGCGGCTGGACAGGCCTGGGGGGACAGGCGATGGGTGCCCACACTGAGGTCCACACCACCCACATCGCTCCTACAGTGTGCTCATGTCAAGACAGGAAATGAAGAAGAATAAATACAAACTGTCAGTTTTTAAAGTATACTGAGGATGGTGCATGGGAATGCCTGTGTCAAATTTATGAAGTTGGAAAGCAAAGTAAAAGAGGACCGAGGTAAACTTTAAATTGGTGCTTACAGAGCACCTAAACAACACTCTACTCTTCTTTTGGTGTCTGAGAATTTGTAGGGAAAGGTTACAAGGTGGCACACAACCTCAAATGTGGCTCCTATTTTTATTTCACATGGCCTTGCTCCATATATAAAGTGTTTTCTTATCTAAAATTCCCAAGGACCTGCAGTAAGCAGTTTGTGTAACTGACTTGACCACAGTAAGTCCTAGGACTCTAACTTCTCTCTGGGGATCAATGATTTGTGTACAGAGAACAATTTATAAGACTCACCGTAACAGTTCCTTTGGAACTATTACTTTCTGACAGTGAAGGTAATAGATATTTTTTTAATACAGTACACTTGCCAAAATATGTATTGGCTCCAAACAAGGCAGTGTGCTTTAGACAAACATAATAAAACTGTTATAAAGTGGGTCACTAAAACGTGAATATACTGTAGGTCAAAACACATTGCTCTGAGACATCTTGATATATAGCCCATGTTTCACTAAAATGTGAAAAGCCTAAAACATAAGTATTACCCTTATGACTCAACATCAATACAATAACAAAGATTTTCTCCAGTTGCTTTATTATAAACAAAATCAATTATTACTGTGTCAACTCTCTCACACATAAAAATGATCATATTACTCCCAATATCAGGGTCACGAATTCAAATGCCTGCAGGGGCAAACAGTAATGTAAATAAGTGAAGCAGGCCAGGTGCAGGCTATGGTAAACTTAACAAGGCTTCTCCACAGCATAAAGGAATCCCCTTTAAAAGGCACCTCCTGATGTTGGAGTTCTAGGGTGGAGCCCAAGATCACGCATTTCTAACAAGCTCCTTTGGAGAGGCAAAGAGCTAGAGAGCTCCTCGATTTCTGTGGACTGGCCTCACAGGCAAGCGGTCAAGCTCAGTGCTGCCTGATTTCTCAGACAACGAAAAATCATTCATTCAACAAACTCCACAACCTCATTCCGAGAATTGAAGGGACTTAAGAGAGTGAGTTAACATGGTAATAGGAGGGAGAGCCAAGGAAATACAGTGAGATGAACAGGCCAGTAGCCACTGCCTGGGAAAAATATCAAGGGAGAGACAATGGCACTGGGGCAAGGGCTGGTACACTGGCAAATAGGGCAACTGGAGATGGCCTCAGAGAGAACATGACATCTGAGTTCCTTGAAGACGGTGAAGCAGAAAGCAATGATGCTGTCTAGGAAAGGCAGAGCAGGGGCACAGAGGCAGGAGGGCAGCACTCCTAGTGTCTTACACTAACTGGCATGGAGGGTGGGCAGAAAGGAGCAAGGTCTGAGGCAAGACTGGGAGGACAGGCAGACCCCAGGACTTCAGCTGCTCTCTTTGCTAGTTTTAAGGTTAGAAAGTACCAGGCCATTGGCACCCCTTTTTGTCCAGTAAAGTTAAAGTTTAGAAATAGGATTAACATTTTAAGGAATGTTTTATGGATAAATTACAGCCAATTTTTGTCACTAGCCAATTTCTTTCTTGAATCACATTGGAAATACATAATTGTGGGGCTGGGGTGTAGTTCAGAGAGTACATGCTTAGCATGCATGAGAGACAAAGACCTCAGTTCAATCTCCAGCACAAAAAAAAAACACAGACAGAAAGACACAAGGAAGGTTAGGGAAGAGAAAGGAGGGGAGGGGAGAGGTGGGAAACAGACAGAGAGGGAAGGGAAACAAAGGTTCAGTACTAAAAATGTGCTCATTACTCATTATTAAAAATATGCACACAATGATCCAGAAAGAGCCAGTGCAGATGTCAAGGTCTCCTGATGAGCATAGGTAGAATAAAATCCAGCAAAGATGGCATACATCTTTGTCTTTCACTGACTGTCCTTCATCTCTGACTTGGCTGCCACTAGTTCATCATCTGGAAGACATACACAGGGACCTGTTTATCTGGTGCTAGTGACAGGCACCAAACGAAGACATATAGCAATTCCTCAGTCTCTCTGTAATCAATGTCAAGCATTTGAAAGGAAAATGGTGCAGGTCAAGGGGCCTTCAGAGACTGGAAATCTAATCTGCCTTTTATCCTCCTGATACAGAGCTCTGCATAGCAGGAAATCTCAGGGCCAAACCTGCAACGTTCTCAGGAAGCCTACAGGATCTCATGGACATTATCTGCATGTGGATTTCGTTTCTGATGCCATCTTACTTTGCTACTGATACTTTCCAACTGCCTTTCTTCCCAATATTAAATTTATTTTCTCTTAGCATATTGTAGCCTCACAATCATTAAGTCTCCTTAAATCCTTTTCAAACTGAGGTCTAGAATCCATTCATTTATTAAATTTTTAGTGAGTGCCTATTACTAGGTATTATTTTAGGTGCTGGGTATATATCAGGGAACAAAACAAAATCCTTGGCTTTAGGAAGTTTATAAATAAAAACATATACAAAGGCAAAGAAGAAGGTAACTTGCTCACAAAAAGTCTGATTTAACCAACTACATAATTAGCAGTACTATCTCCACTCGTTGTTATAAAACTGCTAATTCATAGCTAGCTGAAATACAATATAAAAGTAAGGTAGCATCTGGAATAGAAACTGTTGACAAAGGCACAATGAGCTCCTTTTATTGATTTGCTACGTAACTCATTTCTGTAAGAAGTACCAAAAAAATTTTAACACAAGTTTTGAACTTCCTAAATTTAATTCTAAATTAAATTGAATTAAATTAAATTCTAAATTGAATTCTAAATTAAAAGTTGTAAAACTGTTGAAAGCAAATAAACCCTATACAACATGTATTTAAACTAAATTATAGGTGTTTGGTCAACAATAACAGTATAGCAAATCCTGTAGACGAATGAATTCTCATGCAGGAAAAGACAAGTCTCAACTCTACAGTTCACATAGGTTCCATTCTTAGATTATTTTAAGTTGGTATTTCCTTCATTTGTTTGTAGCTTGAGC
Source organism: Dinomys branickii (assembly GCA_004027595.1). Lineage (NCBI taxonomy): Eukaryota > Metazoa > Chordata > Mammalia > Rodentia > Dinomyidae > Dinomys > Dinomys branickii. The sequence goes on along the minus strand of PVLD010011963.1, from coordinate 39,283 downwards.
CAAACCATATGACCAATGGCATGATAACTGTAAAACTGGCAAATCAACAATTTAATGACTCATTAATCAATGAATAATAATTGCTGAAAGACACTGCAAACCAAATCATGCTATTGAGAGTGAAGAACTCAGCAAGAGGTTCCCCAAGTATCAGGTTATATCACCCTTAAATTAACAAACTGGAGAAATGTTTCCCTTAGAAATTATCATATTGCTTGATGGGGATATTGATTATTTTTGTCCTAGGGCCCAAGAAATCTTTCCCAGACTTTCTAGGAAAGATGTACATTGAAACTGGTGAAGCATGGGACAAACCCTTTATCACTGGACCAGTTTTCTCTGTTCTTAAACCTTAGTACTTCCTAAGGTTAAAAGTTGCAATGTTTGACTCGTAAGAATAAATTTATACCAGAAAGAATGCATTCTGGGTATAAGAAGGCTTCTCAAAATTAATTTTCTAAGGGCTACATTACCATATGTTCACTGTACCAACTTGATCGTATCATTTACCCAATGAGGCGCTGTACACAGAACCTTAGACCCCAAACATTCCACAGGGTATGCACATGAAACCAAGGCTGCACAACAGAATCTCAGGGAGCATTTGCTAAAATGCATATCCCTGGGTCCAAACCCGAGGGAATCTTTTTAGTAGCCTTAACATGGAGGCCTAAAATGTATTTTTGATAAATGCCAAGTCTAATAAGTCTATTTATAAATAAGTATTTAGATTCACTAATCTGGAGCAGAATTTGTACGCTTAAGAGGTTATACAGCAGACCACAAGGTGAAATGTGAAAAAAATTAACGTTTAAAAAAATTTTATTCTATGAATTTAATTTTTAATTGAATAATTAATAGCATACAAAATACATGAATATTAAACATATACAATTTATAACACTATGTACATGAATATAGGGGATATGTGTATTGCTCTCTTATAAGGCAGTTCAGCAAATTTTTCCTCTTAAGGGTCAGAAAGTAAACATAAGCTTTTCAGGTCATATACTGCCTCAGATGTATATTATATTCTGTTCTCTGTCTTATTACAACCTTTTAAAAATTTAAAAACTCTCAGTTCTAAAGGGTTATATACTGCATGATTCCATTTACATGAAACATCAGAGCATAAGCAAACCTAGAGATGGAAAGTACATCAGAGGTTGTAGGGCTTGGGGATGTTCTCTCCTGAGGGCAGTGAGTGCTCATTGGGGTGGGGCTTCTTGTAGGGTTGATGACACTCTAAAACCCACCATAAGAAGGTTACACAGTTCTCTGAGTACACTAGAACCCACTGAATTTTACACATCATATGGTTCAATTTTGTAGTAGGTGAGCCAGATATCAATAAAGCTGTTCTAAAATATGCAGCCTCCATTCTTATCTCAGAATAGCCACAGGCCTATGGCAGCATTCTCCAAGTGTGGTCTGGGAGCTTCTGAGGGTGCCCAAAACACTGATCTGGAGGAAGGGTACAAGGAAAAAGCTATTATCCCAAAATGTTATGACATAATTTAGCTTGGAGGGGATTCTGGGGAATTTCACCCAGGACTTCATGCTAAACACAGGCTCTACCACTCAGCTACCCCTCCGTCCCACCACATGGATTTCTCATCTTCATATTCTCCCATGTGGAATGTTTCACAGCCAAAATGATAAGCTGCACTGACAACCAGTCCTTTCTCCTGATGAGAAATCAGGCATGACGCCCAAGGTAAAGCGGTCACCTTGTAAGACGAGCAAAATCCAGGCTAAGGGATGGTATGTGGAAAACAGGAGATGCACCACCTGTGGCAGTACTGTGGCGCTAAGCCATCCCAAAGCCACCTTCCCTAGATTTCCTATGCTGTTTGTAGGATTCTGTGGCACACAGCTAAGTCAAACCATTAACACATACAGTACCATTTCTCTCCAGAGTTCATGTGCAGAACACTCTTACTACTGCCATGTCTCAGACTCATGCAGGCTATGGGACGCTGAAGGCAGGCCTCATGGTGAAACACCATAGTCCCCAATGCTGGCAAGTTCACTGCCTGCCCCTGAGGCATCAAGGTTTCTCTCCTTTGTCTTTGAAACTCTGCTGATCTGCCCAAATGCCCTTCTCCCATCTTCCACAGGTCACAATTTATCCATTCTTTAAGGCCACCCTAACTACTGATTGCAAGTCTGCTCAGAATACACCTGCCCCCTCTTCTCACCTCCCACATCCATGCCTCTGTGCTTTCTGCTTCCTGATTCACTCGTTTCTGTCTTGGGACTCTACTACATTTCTTACTCACATCTGTATCCACTATGCTTACCACATCATTTGAAGCTCAAATTTCCGTCAATTAACATCAACAGTATAGCCCATAGTCAAGTTCTTTAGAAAATGGAGGACACTGTGGAATGACGAGCAGAAGAGCACCTTCAAAGCTCCTCTCCCTGCCAGCAGTCACCCGGCATGGGCCAAGCTGCCTCTGGTGGACCTGGCGGAGTGTTCAGGTTACTATGCCACCCAGAGTTAGAAGGCAGGGTTCTGCTTTCACCGACTCCAGTGTAAGGAATTGTGTGCCTAATGAAAATCAACTCAACCCTGAACTCCCTTTTAAAGTCAATGAAGGAAGTCAGGGAGACTTAATTAACTGGCGAAATAAAGTCCTTTTAAGGAGGATTTATGACCCTTCTGTGTAAAGTATTTAAGATAACAAGGTGTTGATAAATTAGGCCTTGGCTGGATAAAGATCTAAATACATCAGCATAATAGAATTTGAGGCTGTGGTTCATAAATGCACATCCTAGGAGTAAGGCAGTTGAGTACATTTGCTAACTGGAAACAAAGCCAGTGTTTTTCAGAGCCTTACTGCTTATTGGTACCTAAAAATCTAAGCTATGTCGCACACAGGAAGGTCTGTCTCAAGAACCCTTTAGTGAATGTACTTTTCTGCTCATCAGCTGTCCACACGAGGTTACCCATTACGGTATTGTCTATTCCAAATAAGGAATATTCCAGGCAAAAAGCCAAAACAGTGCTAAACAACAGGACCATATATGCTGATTAATGATAATTCTCTTCCTATAAACACCAGGAAGTAAATACAATAGTATCTTGCTCGGTTCACGAACTTGATCCTTTCCATGATTCTAGTCACAAACTGAGTTGAAGGGGAACTGAATCAAGTTCAGTGATTAGGTTCAGTGGGGACCTTATGGGGAAATTTGAATCAGTTTTGTGCAACTCAGCTTGTAAACAGAATGGTGGAAAAAATCAAGTTTGTGAACTGATGTTCCCCTTTTATAAGGTATACTGAGTGTAAGCAGTTAGCCTCAAGATCAGTTTTCCATGGGAAAAAGAAACCATAAACAAGGTAAAAACAAGCTGGTTTACTGAAAGGCTTCAGTGCCTTTTGTATGCTAAGATGTACTGTGAAACTTGCAAAGTAAGCAGTATTCCAAAAAAGAATGTGGCCACATTCCGGCATGGTATCTCCAGCCACAAAACATACTTTCCTAGTAGTAAGCTTTCAAGAACTGGTTGCCTTAGTTTCTAGGAGTTACTTTCTGAAGACAGAAAGATATTGAAATCAGAACCACCTGAACTGGTGAGACTCGAGGAGCGTCCGGGCAGAAGCACTGTGATTGGCAATAACCGTTCTCTAGCACAGATGTCCCCACCTGCAGGGCTGCGGACAGCCACTGATGCTTCCAAAGCTTCACATGTGTTCTACACTGCTTCTGCACCAGCAGCATCACTCCACGTGGGTCTCTGTGTTCAGGCCTGCTGAGGCCTGCTTGGTATGAAACAAAAGCAGGCAGGAAAGAGGTGGAAATCCCAGCAGAGAATTAGTGTCCCTCATAGTCAGGTGGGCATGGTCCTACTTCACAGAAACGGAACAGAGGAGAAAGCGGCTTCAGGTAAGCCTGGGTTCAACGGGCCAAAGAGGTAGAGTCTCACCCTGTGACACCCTGTGACAGTGCCAATGACCATGACCTCATTAAATGACATTTTTGTTTGTTTTTGAAGAATTCCACATGTGAAAAACTGATGTTAATAGACGCCTGGATTTTGTGACTAGGAGAAACTGCAGGGCTGGGATTTGGTTGTGCTGCTCTCTAGTGTTTACAAACACTAAAGCTGGGTTCTGTTACCACTGAGCTCTCAAAGCTGCGGCTAACTTACACATTACTTCTGAACTTGCCTGAAATAAGACAGAATGATAACATTAAATGAAGACAAGAGAGCAGGGGACTGAGGGAGAGGGGATAGAGGATGGCAGTAAAAAGGTACCACGGGCATTACAACAGGGTCCACAGAGAGAAATGTTTGAGTCACTTCTCACTACAGTATCTCTGCAGTTTACCTGCTTATACTCTTCAAGTTGACCTTCAAATAAAAAGGGGTGACAGAGAACCTAACTCACCAAAGGACCCTTATAAATGAAAGCTTGAAGTTGGGCTAGGTCACTTTTTACTCTGCACTGACCCCCTCCCACCGGCTTCCAGACACAAAGCTGGCTTTGTCCCCAGCCCAGCATCAGCTGCATAGTACAGGGCGTACATGTGGAAAAGCAGCTGTTTGCTGACAGATTGTGAGTTGGGAAGCTCAAGCTAAGTGAAGTGGTTAACCCACATCCCGTCCCCACTGATAAAGTGCTTTGATAAGCAAGCTACACTGGCAAAAGCTGGAAAGGCTGCCAGCAGGGCCCACTCTGGACAATGAATGCAGGCTTGTTTGGGGGAGCGAGCCTTCACGGCGTCGTCACCACTGCTCACGCCTGTTCTGGGCCTCCACTGCGCCTGCACACCTCACTGTGCTTTCGGCTAACAGAAACCCCCAGGGCCTTGACAGGCCAAAGCAATGTCCTGTTTATACAGGAAAACATGCATTTTTGTTTCATATAACTTTCCTGAAAAGCATCCTCAAACTTCTATCAGGAACAGAATCAAAACACTCCTCAAAAATGTTTATCTGGTCAGTGACTGCTGAGTAACACAGGGACAGAAATATCTCCCTAAATTTTATTTAAAAAATGAAACTTGAAGTTAAAAAAAAAAAAACCTACAGTGAATTTGTAGTTTCCACCACTAGGTACCCCTGGACACACAGCTGCTGATTAAAGTCAGAGGGTTAAGAGAACACGACCTCACACTAACCTAAACACATTTTTCCCTTTAAGAATGTGCCCCTTGTTTGGATTTGTAGACTAGAGGGACTGAATTCTGTTAACATATTTTCTCTGAACCAAGTGCTCCTGCTATTGTTTAAACATTCTCTCCAAAACTGTGTTGAGATTTTAAGTTGCCATTGTGACGCTACTGTAAGGTAGAGCCTTTAAGAGGTGGTTAAGTCAGGAGGCCTCCACCCTCAGGAATGGATTAAAGGACTGGAAGAAAGGATTATCACACCTACTGGGTTAGTCATCTAGGGAGCAGCTTCATCTGTACAGCAAGTGCCAAGCTACCATGGGATGCGGCAGCAGGCCCTGCAAGAGGTGCCCTGCATCTTATACTTCTTGCCTCCAGAACTGAGTGCTAAACAAACCTTTATGGCCTAAACTTACTCAGCCTTTAGTACTCTGTTAGAGTGGCACAAAACAGAGGAAGTCAGCTCCTCACTATCCACCTGAGTGAGCACAGTGGCCTCCGCATAGGCCTCTGCAGAGAGGGACTCCAGGAGGAGCTCAAGAGCAAGGCTGGGCCCAGGTGAACATGCCTCAGCACTAATCACTATGGAGTTGTGTGCATGTCATCCACTTGGCTGAAATTCTACTGAAGGAAACACAATTTTATAAGCATGCCTCTTAAAGACAAAAATCAGCACATGTGTAAATGAGATTGGTTACTATTCAGATCAGGTATTAGGAAACATATACGACCTCCTTGATATACTTGCTATCAGAGAGGATTGTTCTTTATAGCAAAAACATAAATAATATATTATTAGGTCTTGGTTCTTGAAGGCTCCCATGTCAGTAAGACATGTGTCAAATAAATGGCATGCTTTTCTCTTGTTAATGTATTTTTTGTTATGGGAGCCTCAGCCACAAACTAGAAATAAGTGAGAAATAACATCTTTAAAGAGACAACTTTATTTGAAGAGTTCTTGCTTTGCAGTCCTACGGACATATGCTCAAAGTATTTTCATCGTACCAGATGGAAATCATGTATACCTGTACATGAAAGTACATACTTGCAAGTGTGGCTGTATCTATAAACAAATTCTAATAATGAAAGCCTGCAGTAAAAGGTGAAAAATCATTAGAGAAATAAATACCTAATTGAGTGCTCAACATGTAGGCAAATTTTTAAAAATGAATGAAAAGAAATGAATAACAAGAAAATGTGACTGTTTCAGTTGCCTGGAAAGAGGTGTGGTAACTAATGGACCACAGTAACAATAACAGCATCTATGACATTTATCTCAGACCATTTAATTAAACTATTTTTCCTGTGACATTTTTACAGAGCCATTTTGACACCAAGGCCATTTTGGCTGGACTTAAGGAAAACAAACCACCAAACTGTTTCAACTGTTAAAATATTACCCACTAACATTCCAGGCAGACAGCTGGGCCACTCCTCGTCCTTGTGCTCCCACCTCGGACCTGAGGGGGCTGGTGGAGAGTGGGGTGGGTGGGGTCAGAAGTGCAGCGGGGCTCAAGGCTATTGAATACATTGCCTGAGACCTGTTTCTTTTTTTTAACATTAATTTGTTTTAAACACCTTCATATAGCTTTGTAAAAATAGACAAATTTGGAAACTATTAAAGATGTTTCATTAAGAGTGGTAGAAAGTATACACAACTGACAGTGTGGGCAACTGAGGAGTTCAGCTAGCGTTTTAAAAACTTAACGGTGAGAAGTTTTCTCCTGTGTCCCCACCCTTCAGCCTTTGTTAACCACGCAAGTCCAACAGGAACAACTTTTCCTAATGCTCCCCCAAAGCCATATGGCCTGAGAATCAGCCATTTAAGGTTCTGAAAATTGTTTTCAGAGCTAGGTGTGGAGGCACGTGCCTAATGCCCAGCACTCTGGGAGTCTGAGGTAGCAGGGTAGTAAGATTAAGCCCAGTTTGGACAATTGGGGAATTAGTGACTGTCTCAAAACGGAAAACTTTAAAAAGGGCTAGGGATGTAGCCTACTATGAAAGCTCTGGGTTCAATCCCCAGTACCAGAGACAAATGTTACTTCCATGGTCACTAGTATATTTAGATTTTCCTAAATAAATTTTAATAATTTATATTTCCCTGTTAATTCAGTTGATTCATTTTTCTCTTTTTTTGAGACAAGGTCTCAGTATGCAGTTCCGGCTGGCTTTGAGCTCACTTTGTAGACCAGGCTGGTCTCAAACTCACAAGGATCCTCCTGCCTCAGCCTCCCAAGTGCTGGGATTATAGGTGTGTGCCACTGTGCCCAGCTCAATTAATTTTTCTGTCATGTCTATTACACTGCAGTAAAAATTCTTAGATTTAAAAAAAATCCTCTCTACAAATATTTTATTTCTCATTTCTAATATTACTAAGTATTTGTTTCTTTTTTCTTGGTTGTCATTGATAATAACTGTATTTTAAACTCATTAATTCAACTGTTTAAACATTGTTTAAGTATTGTTAAATTTATTAAATGCTTCCTGATTGGTGCGGATGTCTTTCTCCAGAGCTAGAATTGAATATTTAAATGTCATTTATTATTTTTTCTTGTTTCATGACAAAATTTTACCGTGATTAATAATTGTAATGCTGTCATTAAGGTCAAAACAATCAGTTCCCAATGTTTTGATTTCTCTTTTTCATTCAAAAATTTAAAAGGAATTGTGCTTTTTATAATTGGTGATGATTTTTCAAGAAGCCAGGTGTGTGGTAGAGAAGAATAGGGGGTTAATCAACTTTTCTTCAAAGAATCACAAATGTCATAACAGAGTTCTCAGCTGGCTCTGAAATAAAGAACTAGCCCCAGTCACAAATACTCACACTGTCCTTTACTATGTGACTTCAACAATCTCATTTTTAAGTATTCATTATAATACTGCTGGCTATGGATGAGACTGATATACTTCACTTAAAATAATTTTTTTAAAAAGCTTTTCTTTTAAAATTATAAACCCAAGAAAACAAGACAAACCAACTGTTTTGTAAAATTTGTGATTCAGGTACATAAAATGATAGGTTTCTTTAACAGTATTTGCTTACTACTATTTTCATTTTGATCTTCATATGGACTAACAAGACTACCATGGAAATAGTCCTTAATCAAACCTAAAAGATAATGCATTTAAAATTTTGGTCTTAATTACCACTGGTAACATTCCTGTTCAGAGGCTAAGTTAATCGTAAGTTTTATATTTTGTGTATTCCTTGGGTAAAGTAGGACTATTCTGCTCATTTTTGACACACTTTTCATACTTTGGGAAACAGTGATAAAAAATATGGACAGTGATTTCAAGACTAACAGTATCCCCCAAATCCATCATAATCCTTACATTGAATGGTGGTTTAAGGAATTAGTTTTATATCCAAGTAAAAATATTTTTCTACTTATGTATAGCCATGAATGTGTGCAGCACGTAAGCATCCTCATGCACGAAAGGATCACTAGAAATTCTGACAATACTGAATACAAATTTTCCTTTTCAGTTTTGTTTGGAAAAAGTCCAGACACTTAAAAAAGTCAGAAGCAGCTTGACTATGTACTAAAACCAATACCCAATTCACACCCTAGATTATGGTCTTAATGCAACAGACATTTGATATAATCCATTAGAATATAAATCTGGCCATTCTCTCCCCATTATCTTCCATAGTTCAGGTTACATTCCGAGTTGTACACACCCAACTTCAGCAGCATACTTGTAAACTGGAACGCACAACATAAATTTACCAAACAATGACAGGGAGGAGCAGAAAAGTGGCTATGATTACTGTGGTCACAGAGATAACTTATGGATCTATACAGCAAATTTATGGTAAAGTTTTCTATAGAAGCCAGTTGTGGGCAGTTTTTAAAAACTAAATTTATGCAAGTTATTTGCATGTTTTAAAAATACTATAAGATTGTACATACTAAAATTCTAAAAATTTCTTATGTCTCTCTACTCTAATAAAACTGCATGGCATAAACTATATCTAGTGTTAGAAAAACTGGTAAACAAAGTCTGATAAATAAACTTTTATACCAGAGACTTAGATGAAGCTGCAGAATATTTCCTAGCATTCATACCCTTGTATTCACACTGACTGACAGCACTCAAAGTGTGTGGAACAAACACTCTCAAAAACAGCATCAAAGAAGTCTGTTATTATTCTTCAACTTTACAAACCCTTACTTGTTAATAGTTGCTGATGGCCAACAGTAGAGAACTCAAACCACAAATATCAAACAAATCAGATTAAATTTTTGATATCCCATAGAAGAAATCTTTCCCTACCTTAAGCTTATGAATGTATCTCACACTGTCGTATCCTAGAACATCAATTTTTTGGCATTTTACCTTCACATCATAAGCCACGCAGAACTGTTCTATATGGTGTAAGATTTTTCTCCCCTTACAGACACACATCCGAGACACAGCACCATCTAGGAAAGGCCCACCCCAAGGCCTCCATCCGCTGTTCTGTTCATCTATTTGGCATCTTCTGGTCTGAGCCTCCCTGTTTTAATTAACGTAGTCAAATGACCACCTGAGCACTACTTCTCATCACTTGCTCTCTCCCAAGAGCATGCTGGCAATTCTAGTCCCTCTGCACTGCCACATATATTCTGGAGTCTGCTTATCAGTTTACACACCCATGTGTAGATCTGTTTATAAATCAGTTAGGGAAGAATCTACATTTTAATGCCTAGGTCCATGACATTACCTCCTTGTGCTTAGCCATTCCGCAGTTTTCTCTCAGTAAACTTCGCCTGGTGTGATTTGGTATATTTTTTACTACTGTCTTTGATATTTTAATGGTACTATGAAGTCTATCTCTTTTTTCTTTTCTGTTTGTTGCTGTCATATAGAAATCAACTGGTTTTACTCACTGTACTGGTTTTGTACCCAGTGACACACCTGTGAAGGACTGAATGCCCTACCACCATGTGCCAAAATGCTGACAACAGGAGATGGGGCCTATGTAAGGGTCAAGAGGGTCAAATGAGCCATGGGGTGGGAGCTCTGCCCTGAGAAGACTCATCAGAGGGCTTGGCTGCCCACTCCTGCTCCATCCCCTTCACCTCATGAGGACACAGTGAGAAGGCAGACATCGGCAAGCCAGGAAAGAGCCTCCTCCCAGGGATGGGATCTCCCATGGCCCCATGACTTTCTGCCTCCACAACTATGAAAAATATCTATTGTCTAAGCCTTTTGGCATATAGTATTTTGTTATGACCTAAAATAATTCCTAAAATATCTATTTGTTCTAATAATTTATGTAGAGACTTTTTGTAATTTCCTTTGTTCACCACAATATTTATCTCAAAGAATAAACGTGATCCCTTCCTTTCGAAGATTATACGTGTTTATTCATTCTCCTAAGGGTGCTGGGCAAGTCCTCCATGACCTTGTCAAACGAATATGGCATTAGTGGGCACCCTTGTCTCATTCCTTATATCAAAAGAATTTTCTTAAGTACAATGTTCTTTGTATACTTTTTTAGCTACACTGAGAGAAGCAGATTAATGGTCCTGGTAACATCTCCATGTCTTAATCCCTGCAGCCTATGAATATATGATATGACAAAGGGACTTCACACGTGACTAAGGAATTTTGAGGACATGACTAAGGAATTTTGAGGTGGTTGGTTGCTCCAAGGTAACCACTAAGTCCTTTCCTGGCAAAGAAAGAAACAAGATGGTCCGAGTCAGAAAAATTGCTACAATGATACAGCATAAGCCAAGGCCTGCACACAGCCCCTGGAAGCTGTGAAAAGCAAAGAAATAGTGTCCCATGGCCACAGGAGGAACACAGCCACACTAACACCCTGATTTTAGCTAACAGAGACTTATCCTGAACTTCTGATTTCCAGAACTGTAAGATAGTGAGTTTCTGTTGCTTTAAGGCACTACGTCTGTGGTAATTTGTTAGAGCAGTAATAGAAAACTATTAAGTGTGTGTGTGTGTGTGTGTGTGTATATACACACACACACACACACACACACACACACAGTATTAAGTACATTATCAAAGTTCCTTTATTCAATAATTTTCTGCTTCTGGCTAGACAGTTATTATCATTTTTCTCCTTTATTTGAGTAATATGGTAAAATACACTAATTGATTTCAAATTGTTAAAGCATTTTGCATTCCTGGAATCAACTCAATTGACTAATGTTCTAGTACCTTCATTTTATTATGCTGGCTCTGGTTTACAGAAATTATAGATTAATTTTACTTACGAACTTTTGTAGGAAATAATTTTTTTCTCTTAATACTGATTAATGTGAATTGTACTATCAACTTGTACTACCAAAGCTGCATAAATAAGGTGCAGGTATTCCCTATTTTTACTTTCCCTGGGAGAATGTAAGACTGGGACCACATAAGACTGAGACCTGACCAAAGGACATGCTGAGCCACAAACGTATCACTTAGCTCAAGTGACTTAATCATGTTGTTCAGTTCTTCCATATCCTCTGTTTTTCTTTTATGTCTAGCAATTGTTAAGAAAAGCTAAAATCTCCAACTATGACTGTGATCTGTCCACTTCCCCTATTGCTTCTGTGGACTACTTTGTATACTGTGTTGTTAGGTTGGTAAATGCAGAAACATTTAGAGCTGTTATTGCTCCCTGGGAGTTGAATCCTTCTTTACCTGTATTAGCACTTTTATTTAAAGTCTCCATTTTTTCTGATTTTTAAGAAGGCTTTCCAAAAGAAGCTCTCTCTGAGCTAAGCATTATAGGATAAGAACTGAAAAATCTTTTGAATACAAAATCTGTGTAAGAATGAGTCTCCCCTGTAGCCCTTTCTTTCCTCAATGACAGCAAAAATCACAATTTTGTTTTGGTGTTCACACTCCCATGTGGTCAGGAAACATGTTCTACACCAAAGTGCAAATTCCCACTGCTTGGGTCTATGTAGTTCAGGCTGCTCTTGAACTCATTCTATAACACAAGCTAGCCTTGAATTCTTCATGGTGATCCTCCTGCCTCAGTCTCTCAGGTGCTGGGTTTACAGGTGTGCATCACCAGCTCCAGATAAATTTCTCATTGTTTGGAGGATTTTAAATTGAATTTTCTACTCCTCGTAGTGAATGCATACTTTTATCCTACTTCTTGCTTTTTTGTCCACCTAGAGCTTTGTGCATGTTGGGTATGCATTCCACAGCACTTTTTAAAATTATTATATTGAGACAAGGTCTCACTAAATTCCTCAGGCTGGCCTTGCATTTGCGACCCTCAGCCTCTTTTGCCCTGGTTTTAAATGCCAAGAAACTCTTGAAGAATGGTTAATTTCCAAAACTGAATTAATCATTTTAAGAAAAAAAATTCACCTTTACCCAAAATATTGTCATATACATATTATCTGACAGTCCAAAATATTTAAAAACTTAAACTTTAAAATATTACCATAAAAATACATACCCATTCTATAACCCTTAAAAATTAACAGTGATCCAGATTCTATTTGAAAATACAGTTTTTATGTCTGGTCATAGCAAAGTAGTTATACAAGGAATTAAGGGAGAAAGAAGAGGAAGTAAGTACAATTAAGATAGGCCATATACAGCAACGTGATACCCTCAATGAATGTAAATACAATATGTCATAAACATGAGCTAAGACTGACAATGGCAATAAGAAGGGTCTATAATGGCCAGAAAGGGAGGAATGTGGAAAGGGGAAGCCAATATTTTTGTATCTGTACCCACTCCTCAAAATGAATGTAAACTTCACATACTACAAACATGTAGTAATAAAAAAAGAAATAACAGAAGCGAATATAATTAAATCCTATGAAAGCACACATGCACACACGTAATACAGACCAGCATAACCCATTTATTTATTTATTTGCTTATTTATTTTTTGGTTCTAGAGATTGTGTCCAGCACTTTGCACTGAACTACATATGCCCCTTCCCCATACACACCCCAATTTTGAGACATGGTTTTGCTAAGTTGCCCAGACTGGGCTCCAACTTGCAATCACTGTAATTCAGCCTCATCAGAGTGCTGGGATTACAGGCACATATTACCAGCCCAGAGCAGAAAGCATTTCATTAAAAAGCCACTAAGATTTTTCTGAGATTTTAATCAAATTAACCAGTATGAAAATAATTAAAAGCTCAAGATCTTCATGATTATTTTTATACATTTATTAATATTTGTAGTGGGTCTACCAAGTATTTGTTTATAATAGCTGAATGAAGAAATTATACAGAAGCACAGCATACATTCCTAATCTAACAAGGTTTCCACTTAATACACTATAATTTCACAGCATATAATTGTGAAAACATGAGTTAAAAATTTAAAAAAATTAGGTTGAATATAATCAAGCAAAAATCTTGATTTTATAAAAATAATTATGAAGAAGTCTTTGAGATATTTCTACTAATGACTGCACATTGCCCATTCAGCTAACATTATATAAATCAAGGAAATCATTGGGCAAATTAACCAAAGTTCACTTTTCTTCCAGTTAGATGTATAATTTATACAAGAGTGACTGTCTTCCCTTCCATAAAATCACTTGAATAATCAAAGTTTACATATTTGATTCATGAATGTTAGTATACATTAGGTCAAGTGTTTCAATATGCTAAAGAAAATATTCCAATTTCCATTTTATCCTTCTTTTCTCATTTCTTCTTTTCCCTTCTTTCCTGTTCCCCTCTGTCCTTAGTTACCCTTCATTTTGAACATTTTTTTCTATTTCACAGTATGCATTTTGGTTCTTTTTACACTTTCAGTTTTTCACACCAGTGAGACAGTGTAATATTTACACATTTGTCCTATTTATTTCACTTAAAAGTATGGTCGCAAGGTCCATCCATTTAGCTATAAATGTTTCAAGTTTGTCCTTCTTTATGGTTGAATAGTACTCCATTGTATGAAAAACCCACATCTTTTTTATCCATTCATCAGTTGATAGCATTTGGGTTATTTCCAAGACTTACTTATATAAACTTTGCTGCTATAAACATGGGTAGCATGTATTGCTGTGATACAATGATTTAATTCTTTGGGGAAAATACCAAGAAGAAGAATAGCTGGGTCAAATGGGACCCCCTAGTCCTAGTTTTTTGAGCAATCTCCACACTGATTTCTATAGCGGTTGCACCAGTCCACACTCCCACTGACAGTGGAGAAGGCTTCCTGTTTTTCACATCCCTGCCAACACCAACTTCTATAAGGAAACACATAAATGTGCTCATTCAAAATTCATAATAAATTATACCCATGAAAAGATCAAAATTCCAAAAGAGTACCTTCATGTCTTAGGAAAAATGAAGCACTACAAACCTTCATTCTAATGTGTCAGGAAGCAGAAATTTCATTGTTTGCCAACATAACCTCTACACAAGTTTCAATAAAAACCATCAGCAATCATTAGAAAGTGAGTAACCTGAAGGACTCACTTCCAGAGAAAGAAAATGACCCCTAACTGTTCAAAAACAGCAACTATAAAACCTGGGTGACACCAGAAAAGCAAATAAAAGAAAAAACTATTACCTAGGGGCATTTGAGACTACGCCACAAGCAGGGGGATTCTGGAGGGAAGCTGTTACTTGAACTAATGATAGAGGAATAACTGTAAGTGAATTCTGTATTTCCCACTTTGCAATTGAGCCGCCCAATTAATTTTTTGCGGCGACAAAAGCAAAACCCTCAACACTGTAGAGAGGAATTCAACAACAAAAAATTCATTCTCAAAAGACAAGACACTCAACAAAGACTGATCTTGAGATGAACCAGATGCTGAAATCAGCACACGATTTTTATTTAAATTTCACAAAACTTTTTGTGCATTGCTTTATGTATAATGTTAACTTTTAAAAGGTCAGTAAAGTTAACAAAACAATAAAAAGTACAGAAATCTGTTTACAAAGGAGGGAATGCCCAATTGGACAGATACTGGGAACGCCCACAGTTCAGTTTTACTGAGAGCAAAGAAACAAACTTTTGATCTTAATACACCCCGCCCCAAAAACGTTAGGAATCTATACTCAGAACAATGCAATGACCACACTCTTATTTGAACACAATTTATTTCTGCTACACCTGTCTACTGTTTGTCTAATATTAGCAGCTGTAAACAGAACAGTACCATGAGTATTTGGAACAACCCTTACATTGTTATGGGGCTGGGTACAGTACTTCACTTCTGAACACCACAGGCTCTCTGAGTGCCTGGGCTTCCTCCACTTTGGCAAAGTCTTTTTTTTTACTAAAGGTCTTGCAAATATCCTCAGGAGTTTTCCGCTGCAGCATACTGGCAACAGTCTCACTTCTTACATCAAGGAAACCTTTGATGTCTAAGCAGTTTATAGTCTGAGTAAGTTCAAACAGTATCCCTTGGTTAATTTTCAGGAATCCTTGGTCCCAAACAAGGATGCTGTTCCCTTTTCTTTGTTCTCATTGTCCTCAGGAGGAGCAGGGATGCCCTTGCGGTGGGCTCACCCTTGAAAGAGCTGTGAAAGCTCTTTCTTTCCCCTGCTGCGTGCGCACTTGCTGTAGAAGCTGGTCGCTGCTGTCTGCATCTTCCTTTCTCAAATCTTCCAGCGCGGCCCTGACCATCACAGACTGTTTGGCAATTTCCGCGTCAACCTTAAATACTGTCCCTCCCTTTAAACTAAAGTACGCTGTCGTCCTCCAGGAGATGGGCAGGGTGAGGCTGACGGGTGGGGCTACCTCACACAAGAATAGAAAGGTAAAGGACAAAGTCACTGCCCATGCAGGGACTTTGAAGCAGCTACTGTAGATCTGACCAGGGATATATAGGAAAATATTCTTATAATGAATAAAAAATATTACCACAGAAATGAAATGTTATAAAAGCAGATAAAATTTCTACAACTCTAAAACATCACATTGAAATACAATGGGCTTTACTAAGCAGCCAATGGGTATAGCAGCAAATTGTTGCTGAAAACTGTTGGTGACAGATGAAAGATCTAGTAAAATAGAAGATAGAGCAACAAAAATTATGGAATCTAAGGGATGGAATGAAATATTATTGAGCAAAGTGAGATCTTAGGGATCTGTGGGACAATACTAAAGCATTCCTATAATTTGGTTCCCAGAGAGAAGAAATAAAGAACGCAGAAGAACAAACAAGTTTCCCCAATAGATTAAAATTACTAAAATAAAAGTCAGCAAATTCTAAGCAGGATAAACACCACAAGCACCACACCTAGCACATTAGTGAAAGTGACTGAAAACCAGTGGTAAGGGTGATTTCCTGTCACTGGCCCACTGTTTACTGGAGGACACTCACAGTCTTCCCACATGCTGTCATGTCTGGACAAGCTGCCACTGGCATTTGCATTTCACAGTCTTGCCTGAAGGGTGTCAAACTACTTTGTCTCTTCCTCAACCTCTCCTTCCTCAGCCTCCCAGGTAGCAGTGTTAGCATGTGAGGACTAACTTGCCAGTGCACTGGGAACTTTGAACTTGCATCTCCCTCCTCTTGTATGTTTCCTATCACTTTATTGTAAAAGAACCCACTCTGAGGGTTATACACATATCTGTGAATTAAAAATTAGGTCAGTCAGTTTAATATAGTGGTGATTAGGCTAAGTTTTAAAGATAGAAGTGTTGCAGTCTTAGTTTTCTTTCTAGCTGCTCCACAATAATCAACTAACCCTTATATTATGTACCACACAGAAAGAAAAAGCCTTGTCTAGTGAGCCAGAAGATTCTAGTACTTGTATAACACCTCCTGATTGTAGAGCTACATTTAGAATATATTAGATAAGTATATATTTGGTAGTTTTCCCTTAGGTAGTTTTACAAATTAACTAAGGTCTAAAACATGAAATGGAAAGTTCCAGAGTAAACAATTCATAAGTATTAAGTTCCACACTGTTCCGAATGGCACAATGAAACCTCACCCTACCCTCTCCATCCCTCTAAATGTGACCTCTCCCTCTATTCAAATACACTGCCCACTTCTTAGTCAGCCAGTGGGCAACTCAGTTACCAGATCTACCTCAGAGCGGCCTCCTGCTGCATCAGAATGTCTGCATTGTTCACCTCACTTTGTCTCATCATGTGGGCATTGTATCGTCGCATCACAAGGAGAGTACAGTACAACATGCTATTTGAGAAAAACTTACACAGCTTTTACTACACCTCCTGCTATTGTCCTGCTTTATTATTGCTGTTAATTTCATCTTGTGTCTAATTTATAAATGAAACGTTACCACTGATATGTATACATAGGAAAAGCGGAATCTACACAGGGTAACCACAGCTGCCTGAGGGCAAACCCACTACTTCATTTGGACTATTTAGGCCTTTTCACCAGTGCTCTCCCTCCATTGTACCCATGACCCGAACTCAGTGATGAGAGGCTGACTATACACAACCAACAGTGTTCTCATGTTTTATCCTCATTACATGTAAAAGAATTATCTGTCCACTTAGGGGAAGGGAATTTGCTTCTGCATAAATGTAGCACTACAACCAAATGTTAATACCTGGTGAGATGATTGAATATAGCACTTCCTAGCAAGAAGAGGGAAGAGAAACGAAATACTTTTTAATGAAATAACATTGGCATCTTTGCCAAACTTCTGCCTCAGAGACAAATACTGAAATGATATATTGTATAATACCCTCCCCGGCTAGGGTTCTTGCTTCTGAGGGACACTGTCCTATCCCTAACTCAGTCACAACATGTGGCTGATTGCCATGATGTGTGTGTCTCCTTAGCCACTGCTGAGCCTCTGCAGCGGAGGGGGGACCTTGTGACAGTGTCTTCTATGGTGTGTGCATCTCACTAGGCCAGACAGAGGAGAAACTCAACCAAAAAGCATCCCTATGTTCTATAAACAGGTACTCATAAAAACTCTAAAAAAGTAAATGCTAAATGAATGAATGAATATACAAATTCACACTTCATACTTAATGTTTTATTTTTAAAAAATAAAACCTAATCACATCCACAATTTCCTTTCTGATACATCTCTATAAAACTTCACTGACCTAATCCCAGGAATGCTGAATTACTTGTCTTTGTGTATTACCTAGTTTTTCCAAGAAATTGAGAATTATATTAACACCTGTTTCCAAAATCACAGTTATTCTGTGAAACACAAGTTAAATTACATCTCTTCCATTAAAACTTGCCTGTTTCCCTCCAACAAAATGTGATACTTTAATCATCTGCTGTAGTCAAACTATGGGGAGATACAGAAAAATACTTCCCTGGGCTGCTGTTATATCTCAGAGTGCTAAGAGATCAGCATCTGGCCTAAGCCTTCTGTCCAGCAGAGCCTGCTGCAGTAACAGAAATAGTGTGCCACTTCTGTGAGTAGCTACACATGATTAATTAGGACTTGAAATGTAGCTAGCACAGCTAGGGAACCAGATTTTAATTTCCTTTACATTTAGTTAATTAAAACCTAAGTGTAAAGAGTCACACATCTATAGCTGCCATATTAGGCAGCACAGGTCTAGAGGCTCACTGCGGTCTAGCTCACAGCACTTTCTTTAGCCTCATCCTCACTGATCACAGTATTGATATATCAGATCAAACATTTCAGTAGTAGAAAGCTAGAATAAGAGGCTAATAAGTTAGCAGAAATAATGTCCCCAAAACAACACTTAAGGGTTAGTACCATGGTCAATGCGTAGCACAGTTAATGAAAAACAGTGTGGTAGAACATGTACACAATGGTGAGTTCCACTGACATGGAACATCTCAGTCTGTGTGAGCACATTCTATGATGTTTGCACAGGAAAACTGCCTGGCAACACATTTCTTGAAACATGTCCCCACTGTTAATGAGCTATGACTCTATGAAGATAATGAAACACTAAACCCAAAACACAAACACAAGAAGTGTCGTAAGTCTAGAATGATGCTGGTGTATATGCATAGGAATAAAAGCAGCAAAATGAAAACAAAACAGACTTTAATTAACTGAAGCTCAACATGTCAACACTATGACACTGACTACTCTAACAACCTAATGGCTTCATAGCTATATATAGATAAAGGCTGTTTCCAAAGTGAGGGAGCGCAGCCACCCCATGCTGAGCAAGCCGGTGGTGGTACCTAGATTACGTACTGGGTCAGGGAACCATGCCAAGTGCAAGGGCTGATCTGGCTGAAGTTTGTTTCAAGATCAGGGATGAGAGATCAGGATGGCACTGGTGGGCTCAAAATTCCACTGCAGAGACTGGTAAAAAGCTGAAGGAGATTTAACTTGGGATAATAGGGAATAATAATTTTTATCATATTCTATCTTGATAAACAGGAAAAACTGGCAAGTAGAAGAGAGATGTAAATTTTTTTCATATTCCTGAGGTGAAAATTGAGGTAAGAAGATTATGAACACAGGATGAACTTTCAAATAAAGCTATCTGAAGGTGGAAAGGAATATTCTTGAATATTTTAAGTCGCGGTACCCACCATACTGAGGGTCACTGGGAAAAGATGCGGAGGACAGGAGCAGTGCATGGACAGGAAGCCACTGAAGTTGAAGCTTGGAAGGGAAACCCCGATCAAAAGAACACTCTGTTCTTTATAACTGTTGCACAAATCGAAGGTGTACCTGGGAAGCAAAGGTAGATCTTCCAACCCTCAATCCATTTTGTCCACTAGAAGAGAGGCATTCACACATTTTAAAGTTGTTTTAGTTTCGGGACTTCAACTCCAACTGCTGGAAGTTATGTCTATTAAATACGTCATGTCCAGAATTTCTTTATGAATTCAACAGAGAGCTATACATATTTGAAAATACATTAATTTACCAGGACAATTTTCTTCAAATTCCACCAAAGCAGGCTGACAATATGATATTTAGAATAATTATAAAATGTTTCAGTTTTATAGTATTATCATCCACTTTTGAATGATAAATTCCTAAAATTTATTCTTTGTATAAAAACATAATATGTGTGCATCTTTAAGGAGTACATTATGGTAATTCAATACACATGTGCAATGTGTAACAATCAAATGTGGGTAATCAGCATTTCTCTCTCTTCAAACATTTTTATGTGCCAAGACTTTTCACACTCTTTTAGGCATTCTGAAAAATATCATAGGTTGTTTTAACCAGTAGTGGCCCCGTGGTGTTACAGAAATAGAAGTCTTTTCTCCACTTCGTGTGCTGGTGGCCTTGTTGAACTTCATTCCAGCTCTTCCCCTGCTCTTCTTCTAGTCTCTAGCAACTATTCCACTCCATTCTCCTTCAAGATTAATTTATTACTTCCCACAAAGGAATGAGAACCATTGTTTTATCTGTCTTCCAGTGTCTGGCTTATTTCATTTAACGTAACAAACTACAGTTCCATCCATGTGCTGCAAATGACAGGATTTCTTTCTTTTTCATAGCTAAAAAGTATTGCATTGTATAAATTTAGCAAATTTTCCTTATGAATTGATCTACTAAGGTATAACTGGACTGGTTCCATATTTTAGCTACTGTGAATAGTGCTGCAGTAAAAATGGGAGTCCAAGCACTTTTCTGGTATAATGATTTTATTTCCTTTGGATATATAGCCACCAGTTGAATGGCTAAGTCATATGGTAATTCTTTTTCAGTTTTTTAAGGAATCTCCATGTATTTCCTGTAGTGGTATGAATTTGCATTCCTACCAACAGTATATGAGCTCTTGTCTCTTCATGCTTACCAGCATATTATTTTTTATCTTTTAGATTAGAGCCATTCTAACTTGGGTGAGATACTATCTAACTGGGTTTTGATTTGCATTACTTTCATAAGTGAAATTGAGCATATTTTCATGTACTTGATTTGTATGTGTTCTTTTAAAACTGTTTTCTTTAACCCATTTTTAAATGAATTTTTTTAGTATTCAGCTTTTTGAGTCTTATATACTCTGGATATCAATCTCTTGATTTAGTCCATTCCGAAGGTTGTTTCTTAATTCTGTTGGTTTATTTCCTTTGCTGTCCAAAAGATTCTTGGTTTAACATCATCTCACTTGTCCATTTTTACTTTTGTTGCCCATGCCTTGGGAGTGCTTTTTTTTTTTTTTTTCCTGTGGTGCTGGGGATCAAACTCAGGACCTTGCGCTTGCCAGGCAGGTGCTTATTCCACTGAGCTATATCCCCAGACCTGGAGTTCTATCTAAAAAGTCATTTCCTACCCAAGGCCTAGAAGTATTTCCTTTATGTTTAGTTCAGTTTAGTTTTGTTTGGTAGTAATTTCAGAGTTTCAGGTTTTAACATTTAAGTCTTTGGTCCATTTTCAACTGATTTTTGTACAGTTGGAAGGGATCTAGTTTCATTCTTCTGCAAAGCCTAAATTTTGCTAGCACCATTTATTGAAGAAGCTAACTGTCCTCCACTTAAACAAAATGAAATGAAGCTAGTTTCTACGTTCTGTGAAAACAGAAAAACTCCTGCTCCATTCACTTAAACAACATTGGTTGAGCACTAATGATAACCTCTGCCATGCTAAGTCCCACTCTAGTACATCCACCATTCCAGAAGGCACTAGAGACAAAAGTCTCTGCCTTCCAGGATCCTGTATGTTAGTGGAGAGGAAAGACCATAAATGACATAAATTAAGTAAACTGTACAGAGTGCATTAGGTTGCGGTAAGTGCTATGGAAAAAGGGACTTGAGAACACTACCTCCTCACTGAGAAGATGACCTCTGGAAAAAACTAATGGAAAGAAGCCTTTGAAGGCCTCTAGGTGCAGAACCCCTGAGGCCAAGAGCTGGCTGGCCTGTCCCCCAGTCAGCAAGAAGAAAAACACGGTTATGACTGGGGTGGAGAGAGAAGGTGTAGGAAGTAAGGGTGCAGCCAGATCCTACAGACCCCTGCAGAACTAACCAACTTCTCCTCCCACCCACCCTCACTCACACAAATCCATAAACCTGAGCTTCAAGTCTAGGGGGTGAAAGGCCATGGAATAAGCATTCATTGTGGTACTTTGGAAAAAACTTTTTTTTTCCTGTAGACTGATTGTTTCCTGCAAAAAATCTATCCTCAAATGTGTTATGCTACACCGGAGAATGAAGGTGACTTTCTATATTGATCAATATTAATGATCCTGAGTAGTTAACATGCCATTTTATTTGAAACTACCTGCACCTCAGCTGGCATGATTACTACAAATGCTTAGCCAATCCTAAATATAATAATAGGGACAACAGGACAAAGGAAGAAATATGTGTGTTGATTTAAATTCTATCTCATTAGTCATGCTTTATCTATACATATGTTAAAAGCTTTCAGAGGTTTTTATAGCTATGAATTTTGACATTAAAACCTGAAATCCTAAGCCACTGCAAGGTAGTTGGCTTGGGTTACTTCCTAGTGCTAAGAATTTGGCAGTTGAATAAATTTGAGAGCTATATGTTAATCATTCACTCAATATTTACTTGACCACAATTATGCACAGATCAGCATAAGAAACCAGGGAAAGCCCTGCCAGCAATGGCCCTGGGGCAATTTATCATTTGTGGTCATAGGAGGAGAAGCTTCCAAGGGGCCAAAGAGGAGCATCTTCCCCATGCCCTGGAGGTGGCACCCAGGGAGATCTTCAAGGTGTATGGGTCACCCTTGCCCTTCAGTAAATATATAATTACCCCTCAGTAACCATGGGGGGTAGATTCCAGAAGCCTCTGCATAACAAAGTCCCTTATATAAAATGTAATATTTGCAAACAACCTTCCCACATCTTCTTGTGATTAAAAAAATACAACAAATGCTGAAAGTTTTAAAAATTATTACAGTAAAAGACACATCACTGTTTATCTGTCTCAAAACACTGCTACTCATATCAGACACACTTGTCCCACCATTCCTGCCACCTCCTGAAGCAGTCTTAAAGTCCTCTTTTGTGGCTTTATGAAAATCAAAACTACAGTGAGTACTGCTGCCAAGCGCCATCCGTCAGGCAGGCAGGCCCTATTCACAGCAACTTCTGGCTCTTCCCCAACCTCAAAATAACCAGAAAAGAGAACATTTTCAATCAATTCAGGACATCAAGACAGTCATAATAACAAAAATAAAAGCACCTAGGAAAGAGGACTTTCAGAACTGCTTCAGAAAGGTGGCACGAATGATAAGAGTGTTCAAACCAACAAGGAGTATTTTATGAAAGATTCATAGCAATCTCTTTTACTATAATAAGTTATTTAAATTTAAACATCCACTATATTTCTGATCATATCTCATTCTTTAAATGTTGAATAGACAAGCAACTTATTTCTTTCAAATATGTTCCATTCTCAGTTGAATCTACAGATGCAAACCTCAGAAATACAGGGGCCAAATATATTTATATATTCAGAAATTTAATAGAATTATACAAGTAGATCTAATTCAAAAACAAAATTATAAATATATTAAGTATTATTCTAAATTGCTGACCTAGAATATTTGCTGCTTAGTATGAGAATTATTAATAAGTATATTATTATATACTTAGGATCACCTGGACAGATATACGTATTTATCAAGATCCCAAGAACTATAATAAATACATTATCACTCCACACTAAAACAAGAAAACACATCTTCTGGCACCAGGCATGGTAGTATAAATTGGTAATCCTAGCACTGCGAAGGCTGAGGCCAAAGGATGGTAAGAAGTTCAGAGGCAGGCTGGGCTATATAGCAAGTTCAAGACCTGCCTAGACTACAGAGCTAGACCTTGTCTAAAAATGAAAAAAGCAAAAGCAATCAAACAAACAAATTCTCTTGCTTTAGTGACTATATGCATTATCTGCATTCAAAAGATGTGTCTGGTAAAAATTTAAGTCCAATCATTTTTCCTTTATTTCTTTAAAAAAGGCAAAAATCAAGTGCCAGAAATAACAATTTGCTCTGTTAGTGATCCAAATCACTAAGTTTTAAATGGCAATGCTTTGACTTCATCTTAAAAACAAGTTAACAACACTATTCAAAGACCCATGTTCAGACTATGAATCATTATACAAAAGATAAACTGGCAACATATAGCCTGGTATTTTAAAGTTCCCTGCAGGTCTGTGAATTGGGGAAAACTAATCAATCTTTATAAGCCTTGGTTCAGTTACCTACAAATGAGGATCTGGATAGTGCCTTTTCACAAGTAGGGGTTGGAGAGGTTACTAGCAAAGCACTTGGCTCTCAATAATTGCAGTGTGTGTGTGGGGGGGTGTGCTGGTACCAAATTTGAACCCAGGACTTCACACATGCTAGGCAAGTACTCTACCACTGTTGCACATATTATTATTGCCAGTTTGCTTTAGAATTTATTTTTAATCGGAAATTATAAACATGGCAATCACTGTAACGAGCCATGGATACATGGCTGTGACATCCAAGCCTACGAAGTCAGATATTCTATCTTTCTGCATTATAGCTCTCTCCCCTATACAAGATATATTACATGGGATTTACAAGATAGGGAATAGATATCTTTTTGTTAGGTGGAAGAAACCAGTATAAATCACTACCCCTGTGAAATATTTTAATGCACCTCAAAATTGAGATTAGCCTAAATTTTTCATTTCCTGTGTTTACACATATTAACAATACCCAATAAGCAAAAAAAAAAAAGATCTTTAATTTCTTAAATTCATTTACTTTCATGGTGGAGCTTTGTTATATCTTTTTAATTTGCAAATAAATACAACTCAAAACATTCATTCCATTCCTAAAAGGACAAGACATCGAAAAGTACAAATTTCACCACTATAAACTCAATGGTTATGCTTCATATAATGGGAGACACCATAAAATCAAACAAAACCAAAACACAATAAATGCTATGCATAATGTTAATACTAAAGTCAAACTCTGATAGTATGGATATATAAAATGCTTAAGAAAGCGTCAACATTGTAGTGAAGAACTTTATGAGGCCCATCCTCATAAGCATGCTCCAAGCTCAGTAAAGGAAGCGGATGCCACAGTGGCTGTCTGAAACATGCAAGTCACAACACAATCTAACAGGAACAAAACACTGTGGAACTCAGTGTCTCAGCAGCCCTAAATAACATCCCACCTGTCATTATGTCAAACAATTTGCCCCGCTTCCACAACAGAACAAAAGTCACTTTTGTTGCATGGCAAATGTGCTGAGAGTACAAGCTGGGAAAAGCTGTTTGAAGGTTAGAAATATCCCAAGCAGTTCAAAAGAAGAGCAATAAATAAATCTTGTCAATGCCCTAACATTACTGGTAAAAATATGAATTAAGAATGTTAGTATAGCCACATACCCAGGTGATGGGCAAATTGAGTTATATGACTTAAAGATATCAAGAGTGAATAATTACAGACCACGTGGAAAAGATTTCTCACAAATTTAAAATATCAACAGATGGCACCTAATAAAATAGTTTTAAGTACAAAGAACAGAAAACACATTTTCCATCATCTGAAGAGTACACTGTCATAAATTATGTTTTCATATAATATAAGATATGAAAGGCAATTCTGCCTTTGGGAAATGCTTTAGTGTTCTAGAATTTAACTTATTGGTTTGTAATCATAATTATATGCACGTAATTAGTATGGCATTTTTCAGTGTGTTGAGATTCAGTAAATGTATACTGGAAATGAGAATAAGAAATAACAAGACTAACAAAGGGCTTAAAAGTCACCTCATGGAGGGGAGCAGAGGGAGGAATAGTAGAGGGAGAAAAGAAAAGACACCTTCTAACCCTCCACTCACCCTTGACACAGCTTGTCTTTGCTGACCTATCCCACTGTTTTCCTCTCTGGAGCTGGCTGACAGACTGTGTCCATGTGAAGAGAAAGCCTGCTTTGCCTGTGCCTAGGAGCCCACACTGTCCTTCCTCTGCCCAATTCCCTATTTCTCCCTCCTTATTCCTGCCCATGCTCCATTTTCATCCCATTCTGGTCCAGTCACTGGGGCCAACATCCTGACACTGAAGTGGTGGTGCAGGCTGGTCCATAAAGCCAGCATGTGGAGAAAGAGGTGGTTCTGCCTCACCAGCTTTCAGAAGAGTAAGGCTGACTTCATTCCAGCTGATTCTCTGGAAGGGCACAACCCTCCTCGGCACTTGACCCACTACTGCTCTTTCAGGGAAAGGGGGAGGTCGCCACTGTACACATTTCTCTATAGGGCTTGGGATGTAGCTCAGTGGCACAGTGCCTGCCTGGCAAGCTCAAGGTCCTGAGTTCGATCCCCGGTACCAAAATACAAAACAAAACAAAACAAAAATACACATTTCTCTATATTTCTGTAAGTTTCATAATAACCCAGTGAGGCAGGTATGCATGTAAGAGAGTCACCCGGGAGCAGTGTTTCCTCACTCTTGCTCACAAGAGACATGTCCTTGCTTCAGAACTCCCTCACCCAAACAATGGAAAAGACTTCCTCCAGACTAAGGCAGAGATTCCTATCTTTTTCCAGTGGCTTGCTATGTTCACTGTCCACTTATGTCCCCACTCACGTTTCAGATGTTAACTGAGTGAAAAATCACAATTACAAACTTCAGCTCCTCGATTGCCCCAATCAAATGTCTGTAAGAGCCAAATTAGAAATTTCTAGGCATTAGTGTACAGAGAATAACGGCCACCTTCGTTTATTTTTTCTATATAGGTTTTTAGGCTTCTTATCCCATGAGGTGAACTCAACTAAGAAAGCTTACGGATACATTTACTCCATCAGCACAAAGGTGACAGGGATCAGGCCTGAGGGAGGCACTCCATAATTCCCTTCCCTAAATCAATCTGTCCTAATAGACAGTGAATTTCTTTGGGACAAAAATGTGTACATTTGGGTGACACATTCACACACATCCATATGAAAACAGCTACCTCACACTTAACAAAAGCTTAGTAAGTACAAGCAAGTGAAAGAGCAACAAAGTAAATACAAGATACAGATGTTGTGCAAGCTGCATCTCTAGAAAATAACCGTTAATTATTCCTCAACAATTGAACCAAAGTCTAAAAACACTAGATAAAACAAGAACATATAGCACACTTTACATTTAAAAAGAATTAAAATTCTAAAGCCTTAAACCATAAATTTCCACTCAGCCACATGCACAGCCATATTTAAAATGTCTGAGCGCTAAATAAATGCCTAATGATGGTGAAGACCAATACAAAGACAGGCCAATGGAAAGCTCTTTGCGCTTCCCACTTTTAATGTGGTACTGGGCAGTACACACAACACAGCCTGGTCTCATTTTCACATCTAAAGTGCAGATACTACCATAAGACCATGAAGCAAAAACAGGTATAAATAATGGCAAAGCCATGACAAAGAGATCAACCCATGAGTGAGAACGTGCATGCCAGGGATGAGTGTGTGTGCACATGTGTCTGTATGCACTCAGACATGGGTTCATTCCACATTTCAAACATTCAAGTTTTCCTTCATACAACAAAGAAACTCATGTCATATGAAACAGACACTACAGATTTGTTATTTTAAATTAGGAATAATTTATTTATTTTAAAGGTGAATTGTTTTGTTTCCGCAATTTAAATCCCTTAAAAGTTTCAAAATCTAAAGAATCAGGGGGAAGTCTCTCTTACTCCTAGTACTCAATATCATAGCTCTCCAAGGTTTCAAACCATTTTTGAGAACACATTTGAAGAAATGTATCTACAGAGTTCCACAGTATCCAAGGGCACTCAACTCTATTTCTTCACAAATAGAACCAATAAAAAATAGGAGTAATATTGCTCCAAAATTTGATGAAAGTTCCAGTCCTGTAAGATATTAGGAGTGTGACCTGTAAGTTCTAGTTTCATAGCAGCAGGGAGTAGATTGTAGAACTATGGCTTTGTTTTTGAGTGGCCAATTTCTGCAAACTGAGGTTTAAAGAAAGATACTGGAAGTCATCCAAAATCAATCTTCTTTCAATTTCATCATTTTAGGAGAAGCAGTAGATCCTTCACACTGCATGGAACAAAATCAATAAATGCCAAGAACAACAGGCATTGCTCTTTCAAGATCATTTCATCTGGATGTAGCAGAGGCAAACACAATGAAGTATCTGTATGCTGTTAGAATAACATTTTCACTTTGTTATTCACTGTATCTAATCTGAACCCTATCTTCCTTTCCAGATGTCATTTCAATATTTGAAATCATTGTAGCTGGTAAAATCATAAACACATCTGTGAATTTCTATCTGTTTAAATTAGATGAGTGTGTGACTTTTCTCTATCCCAGGTTCAGATAGTCAGCATTAATATACTGCTTTCCTTTTGCATACTTTTTTTTTTATCCATCTGTGGCTCTATGACCCTTCCCTAGAAACACCAACTAACGGTTTTGTTTTGAACACTGGAATGTTTAGATTAGGCAGTTGGTGCGCCGGGAAAATTAATACAACCCCCACCTGCCACAACTCCTGCTAACTTGTTCAATGTCACCATGCAACTCGGGAATGGTGCTGGGTCGGGGAGGCACCTTCTCTAAACATATCTAGTTACTCTTCATCATTAGAGCATCCTGCAAGGAAAATACTTCAGACTGCACACAGGAGAAGTTATGACAGATGCCTGGGAAAGAAGCCTACTCAGTGTTGAGAACTAGGCACTATGCTTAGACGGCTGCTTTTTAACTGCTGTTTGTGAAATGGTGCTTCAGAGTTCAAACCTATGAATGTTCGGTAAATACAATTTTCAAATACTACCTTCAGTAAGTAAACTGAGAAGTAAGTATACTGAAAACAATGAAATCACCCTTCCATCGGAAATCCTTCATAACTTCCCAATATGTGTATATTCATTTTATATGAATGACCACGCATCCATTTGATCTTCATTTCCTCGTTTTTCTCTTGTCAAACTAGAACGCACTCTCACAATAGGATAATATCTTTTGTTTATTACATACTGTGCACATAGTTTCTTAAATGGAAATAAATTTTACAGAGAAAGCTCTGGAGAACAGTGGGAAAGTGAGGGTGGGCTTTGGTGTCACAGAGCTAGATTAGAATGCCACTATACCACACTAGGTTGGACATGATAGTAATATTGATATTTAGCTACTTGGGGGGTACAAAATGGCACTTTTATATGGTTCAGACAAATAACTAAAAGAAGCCTTAATGTTATGTAGAATTGAGATAATATCCCCCTACATAGTAGGGTTATATAATAGTCTCACAAAAACTATTTCGATATCTATATTAAGACTTTGTTCATAAAATGTTAGTCATACAGGACATCAGAGTCTCAGTGAGAAACTCACATACTATTTTCTAAGCTTGTGAAGGAAGAAAATAATAATGGCAAAATTGAGATTTCTGTGGAACATAAAAATAAAAATTGAGGGTAGATAAATGTCTCCTAGGACCTCCACAAAGGCTGCATTAGGCTACAGGCACAGTGTGCACTCTAGTGAAGCTCTGTCTGGGTGACAGTTCTGTGCTCTCTCCATGCAGCAGGGCAAATGGCCCCACCCTCTCCCTGAGAAGCCAGAAGACACAGGAAGGACCACAGGAGTGCTGCAGAGACCACCTCTTCCCTGGGGGGCTTACAGGCCTCCCTTTACCTAATCTTTCAGACACAGTGGGCTCTGCAGCTCTTAGGCCTGACCATGACAGCCCTAAGGGCTGGCCTTTTAGCCTTACAAACAACCACACTTCTGAATGGCACATGGGCAGTCCTTGCTGCAAGGATGCACTCACTGCTCTCTTGGGACTCCTATCAGTTTGCAAAGGAACTAGGGCCCCCCATTTCTCTTTTCCACAGGATCTTCACTATGAAACGCTCGCATCACATCTACTTGTTCCAGAGCTGGCCTTGGAAGCCCAGAATTGATGAGCTTATTGCAGAGACCTTCCCTCTCCCTCCCCTAAGGAAAATGGCATCTGCATATCCACAAAGGTAGGCTCCCTGGACCACTCACTCCAGAAAGGCCTTACTGCCAGGAACTACAATTGAGTATATTGTAGTGTAACTAACTGGAACCCAACATCCAGCTCAACCTCTCCACCAACACAAATTTAGGAGATCTGGCCACAAAAGGAAACAACCTCATTGTCTTATATAATGGAAAACCATTTCTACTGCTCATACTACCTATGAAGAAATTTACAGGCATAGCAATAACATTCAAGATGAAGTAATGAGGTCAAAAGACACATATACAATATGTGTTCCCAACTTCACACGAATCACATAGAGAGAAAACCTATGTACTTTCCAAGAACCTTTCAAATTGATCAGCATTAATGATATGTTCATCCTTTAGCCACTTCCCTCATGTACTTCAAATATTTTTTCAACATCAGGGAAAGTGAAATAGCACAACTGTAAACGCTACCTGTCTCTACCCTTTCCTGATCTATATGCTATCCTACTCTACCTTCCAAGTTCAGGCGACTTTGGCTTGCACAAGGGACAGCCACCATGGGGCACAGTCTGTAGAATACAACATGAAGTTGAGTGCCACTGCTGGCTGGAGTGGCTGCATGGGCTGGTATGATGCCCATTCATCTGCCACTGACTCTCAGGGCACAGGCTCTGGCACCACCTGTGTACAGGTGCAATGAGGACTGCAGCTGCCCATTCTGAAAAACTTCACTTGCTCTTTTGGGGCAAAAATAGTACAACTAAAGCTTAACTCTGCATTTTAAATCCTAAAATTGAAACACTCATCTGAGAACATCTAACCCACTGTTTGTCAAACTGAGAGTCACTATAGTTCCTGAAATTAGTTAGGAAACGATATCTTATAAAAATATGTTCAAACATTGTAAGCCTACATATTATTCTGCCAAAACTTTTATTTTCAATACACACATATTGAAAGGCTTTATATAATATATTCCTTACTGTAAGCATTGACTTCACTGAATATCTGTATTGGACAACTAATAAAACTGAACCCCAATATTAATAAAATACTTCACAATCATACAATGTGTTACTAGCAAGGATCTAAACCTAATCACCTTTTATAAGTTTTTTGGGTTTTTGTGTTTTATTTTTTGGTAGTGGTATTGGGGATTGAACCTGGCATTAAATACCAGTTAAGTGCTCTATCACTGACTCTATTTCCAACCCTCTAAGAAGTTTTCCTAAGAAGGTAATTCTCTCTTTTTTAAACAGTACATGTCTGTAGTAATGATCACATTCATTGTAGAGAGCTGGTACATATACATAACTCATGTTATTTCTTTTTATTAATCCCCTTCCAAGAATATAATTCTCGTTTTTTAAAGCCTTAACTTATTTATAAAACAAAGATGGAAGGTATTCCCCAAATTTTCAGAGTATTTAATATAATCTAAGAAATTTCTCCAAGCCACTTGACAATTCTGGAATTCAAGGGTAAAAACAGACAGTGGGATTAGAAGCAGGCACATGAGGCACTTTGGATTCCAATCAACTTAAGATCAAATCTTTAACTCATAAAGAAGCTGACACAGTGTCAGACATGTGGTAAATGGCTACCATCTTCTTAGAGCATACCGACTTGTTTTGGTCAGGGTTTACAAGGGAAAAGATTTAATACAAGACACTATAGGATTATTTTATAATATCCACCAAAAAGTCAAATGCAGAAGAGTGCAGGAGATCTATCCACGTACTAGAAACCCAAAGAATTCAGCTGAGGGCTTGGATTCAAAGGCAATGTCCTCCATGAGGCCAAATGAAGACCCAGAGCCCATTGACAATGTCCCATCAAGTCTGTACCGAGGATCTGCACTGGGAAGGCCCAAAGATGGAAGCTAAAAAGTCCGCACCAGCAGGATGAGGATCTGTGCCAGCAGGCTGAAGGATCTGCACTAGAGGCAAAAGGCGTTGCTCAAAGTAAGGACCAGAGCTCCCCCAAACAGAACGACAGCCATCCTCACAACAGCATGGATCCAAGCTCCTCTGATAACGAGAACAGCCAACTTCACATCAGGAAAGCCAGTGTAACACTGTGGTTTTCCTTGGGGGAGAATCAATAGCACATCTCCAACAGAATCAACAGCACACCATCTTTCCATCCAGTTCTCTTTTTTATGCTGTTAGCAACAATCCTTAGGTGGGCCCTCCACACCCAGCACCATGCTGATTCAGTTCAGCTGGGTGTTCCTAGTTGGCCATTAGTTAACCTACCACACAATCTAATTCCATTCATATAGCTGGAGCCTAAATTGAGCCCAGATCATCCAAGGCAATAGAAAATTCTCCATCTAAACTAGCATCACGGAATCTGTAATTCTTCAAGCACCTGTGGCAGCCTTAATAAAACAAAAACCATGGAAATATCTTGAATTATTCTAACAGGTAACTGATTTAAATGAAATAGGCAGAAAAATTAGATCCTAAACAGCTATTCAGGAAGGAAGAATCCAATTGGATTCATTGCAGCTGAAATGCCCATTAAGAAGACTATGATAATTTGGTTAATTTTATCTGCCTTAATGACTGGGCGAAACACCTTTTAGATAGTGAGGAGTTGAAGGTCATCCCCATGCCCCCAGAAAGTTAATTTCACTTTGATTGTACAATTGAGTCTCTCGTTTCACCCAAGTCTTCATGTTATTTGAGCACTCTTAAAGTAACTACAGTTTACTGGGCAAGTCCATCATCAAGTAATTTTAAAATTATGGTATATTTATCATTTGCTATTGATTTCTGACAGATACATTCAAGTGGAGGTCTATTTTTACCAAAAACTTCCACTTAATTGGGGGGTAGGCATTCCAACCTCCCACATTAACAGAAATTGCTATGACTTGAATAAAAAGACACAGCAAAACTAAAATAAACAATATTCAAGATATAATGATTCATAAGTCAGCCAGTCATAATTATATGTCTCCAGGACAATCCTGGGGAAGAGAAACCCAAAGTAACAATATTTCGTCAGACGTTCTGTACGCACAAAAAAACTGTGCTAGACTCCCTACTTTTGGTAAGTGCAGGTAACTTATTTTCCTGGCTAAAGTCTCAGATACAAGTATAAAAGTTGCACTTCATCATATGTAGCTTAACCTTTTCTGTCATCCTCACAGATACTTTTTATATTAAATACCTACAATATCGCATCATCTGCATTTCTCAGTTTCTGAGTTTTGAGAGAGAGAAGATTTTTTAAATCATATAGACCATGAAAAGCTAGTGATCATGGGGCAACCCCCAAAATACACTCTTTTGTATCAACTGGTTGGGCTCACATTTGAGAAGCTGCTTATTTATTCAAGTGGCTCATGGAGATCCAATTTTCCAATCTATAAAATAGCTCCCAGATCCTAGGTTAGTCAATCATCCTTCATTTTGCAGCAAGTAGCTATAATAAAATAATCCAGATAAAATTCTTGAGTTCAACTTTCCAAAAGTAAGAGGGTTGGTTATACACAGTTTCAGCATACCAGAGAGGGCCAAACCCTGCATCAGAAACTTCCTAACACTAGGAGAATGAAGGAATGAGCCTTGTAACTAGTCACATAAAACCATGACAAAGCTTAGCAGTCACTACAAAATTTAGCAAACCTATTACTTTACAAGGTTATACCAGTTTCTATTAGGAAAATTGAATTAGGCCTAGGAAAATACTCCAAACACAGCCACATTTAGAAAACTATGCCTCTTCTACAACCATGTTTACCTGATGTCATGGGATCCTTAAATCTATGAAGATATAGCTTAGAAATCTTTACAACCCCACCCCACTGTCATGCCTGTCTTTTTCTCTCCCCTTTATGCCCCTTTCACCAGATATCTGTAATATGGGTCATACTACTCTCATTATTCTCTCACCACCATCCTCCAAGCCACCTGTAGCTTTCTTTCTTTTTTAGACCAAAAATAAGAAATTTAATGGAAAATCAACTTGCATAAACTATAATTCTTATTCATGGAAATTCTGTTTAAGGATGATAAGAAGTGATTGCTTGTGAAATATTTGCAATGACAGATGTAGTGAAGATCTAAGATCTTTAATTGGAACAGGAACTGTAGAATGCTCATTCTCCAGGAAGTAGGTCATTTTTGCCCTGGGAACAGGGTACCCTGAGTCCCGGTGCCTGTAGGCTTCTAGAACCATCTCCTGGTACATGGTCTTCTGGGCCTGGTCCAGTTGCTCCAACCGCTCCTAGATGAAGTTCACAGCCAAGTGCTGGAAGGCCATGGACATCTGTGACTCTTCTTCATAAACATTCTGCTCAGAAGGTGATTCTAATAACCTAGTAAGATCACAAATGCAAGGTTCTAAATATCACTTCACAGCAGTTTCTGAGCATCATCAAGGAGCACCATTCCTCCTGGAAAAGTACACAGCCACATCTTCGAATGTCACACTGCTCTGCATAGGGTCTACAAGCACTTCTGTGACCATGGGAACCTGTGGTCAGTGGGAACAATTCCTCTCCAACTTTGCACCTGTTGCTTCAGATGTGAACCAGCACTCAGGATCTCCCAAATCAGCCCTACAGCAGCCAAGAAAGAGTGCAGTTACTTATGCTTGTAGCTTAGCATATAAATCAAATTGGCTTCTCACTAAGTCAAGTGATTCTGATTATAATGTTCCATCTTAAATTGAGAAAATTATTCTTGAATTAACTGCTATGCATCTTCCAACATTTTTAGCAATTGCATGTGCATTCTTCTACCTTTTCCTAATTTTTCACATCAATCTCATCAAAAGAACTAAAACTTATCAGTGCAATTTGACATTTTTTTAGAGTCAAAGTTGTACTCAAACCCAGGCTCCTTCCTTATTTACTAATTCTGGGACTTTAGTACACAAAGCCTCTGTAAGCTTGTCTCCTCACCAGCAAAAACATGGAGCATAATAGAGATGAAAGGAAAGTATTAAAATGTGTGCATGCAACTCTCAGCACAGTGGGGCCAGAGTGAGGAATCAGTGGTTACACTGGGGCTGTTTTCACCCCACAAGCTTTGTTTGGTCCACCCTGATGGAAATGAACGTTGTCCCAAAGATGCAATTTCTCTTTCCAGAGGTGACGCCTAGAAGAACACTCCACTAACATTCTAAACCCAGTTTCCAACACCTTATTTGCCCAACATTCTGGCATCATGAGGCAGTGACTCTTCCTTCTGTGCCCTGACCTCCCGCGTTACTAGCCAACAGAATCTCTGAAACCCTACCCGGACACCCTTTCCTCTTCCCATCTCTCTGTTTACAACAACACTTCTTTTGCTCTAAGACACAATTCAAAGCAACATCTGGTATCACACAATAGAAATTTATGGCACATACATCCTGGGTCAACATCATTTTAGCTCAACACAGACACTCATTAAGACCCAGAACTGCCAAGGCACACTGGCAAGGCAGTAGCTGCATTCCGACCAGGAGAGAAGAGCCCACCAAGAAGCCACTTGCTACAGATCATCCCCAAAATGGTGGGTCCATGGCTACCTCAAGAACACTGGCTGCTTCCGTAGTGAGAGGGCTGCTTCCCAGCATTTATGTACTTTCAATTCATATAACAGACATTTTATTAAAAGTTGTTGATAGACTATTCTGCCTGTGCACATCAGTTATACGTGTTTTACTTCCCTTCTGGGCTGTGTGCTGGCAGAGAACAGCACAAGGAAGAGGTGGCAATATGCATTTGCAGGCCCTTTATGCCCAGATTATGAAAGAAGAACTTTTACAAAGAATGTTTAAAGTGCCTATAATGGTTTTCCTTTTAGTATATTATTGTTGCCATGTGTTTGCTGCTGTCTAGAGCAATAAAAAAATAGGCTCTGAAACATTTGTCTATGTCCTTCATAGACTTGAGTTTCCATAAGAGAAATCACTTGCAAAATCACAATATTGCTCCAAATAAAATATTAACATAAAAAACTTATTGAAATGTTGAGCAATAATACTAAAGAACTATTAACACAGATGTAATTTATGAGGGCCTGAGTGCCTCAGCCTCACAGAGGCCTTTCTATTCCCAGTACAGGAACGTATTTGGTATTGTCCTTCACACACCACTGGTGTAGCTGCCCAGACTGAACAGATTTGGGGGATTCTCAGGAGTTCAGCTAGGACAGGAAGGACAAGAAAAGATGTCAGGATTCAATTGTTGACTAAATGAACACTTAGCAATAGGTAGTAGTCACAATTCTGTCGGAAGTAATTAAAAATTTTCTCTTCACCTTTACTTTCTTCTTGTCATCCTAATTATAGAGTTATTTTTTTGAATTGACGAATTTGGTCTTGCAAATGCAACACATAACCAGTGGTGTTAGTCTACAGGACAGGGCCAGGGATATAGCTCAGCAGCACAGCAGCTGCCTGGCAAGCACTAGGTTGTGAGATCAATTCCCGGTACCAAAAAACAAATCTATAGCACAGGAAGTTGGTACAACATTAGGAAAATAACCAATCTCAGTGGAAATATTCTCATTAAGAAATCTCCAACAGAAGAGGATGAATTTGCATTTATGATTTCATCTTCACCTTTCAAATATAAGGACAGATAGCTGTATTTACCTTTACTACTCACAAATAGCAAGTACTTAATAAATATTATGCTAATGGAATTATCAGTAGAATAGGTGCAACCACATTGGGATTCCTTGAATCCCACTGCTTCTGCCATAGAACTGCCAAGTAAGTCTTGGATTTTTAATTATCCTGAAACCTAATACATAGTGCTTATCTGTTCTTAAATATTATAAGCAAAAAAAGGAGTTTTAATTTTTACTAAAGTTTTAGATTGAGTGAAGTATCTATACTCAAGGTTGACTACTTCTTACTGGCATTATTATATACTTTTTCAATATATTTAAAGTAAATGACATAATTAACTGGTTACAGAAATAACAGAAATAACTGGTCATTTCTGATCACAAATTTGAGCCACAACTAGGAAGTGCCACTGGGCAAGAGAAGAAAATGCAGATCTTTTGTCAGTCCATGAACATAACTTAGGTTGGCAACACTCTCCTTTCATCCTATGGTTATTGAACCCAAACAGACAATGCCAACAAGATGCACAAGTCTAAGACACTGGTGGCACACTGAGAAATGGGAAGCCCAAAGGACAACCCAAGGTGCAACAACAAGCATGGCACAGCAGGCCCTTCTTCCTTAGCCTTGAAAGAGGCAGTGTGTACCACAGGACATAGCTGAAAAATCAGTATCTGCTCTCTCTTAATCATTAATTCACTCAATGAGTATTTATTAGGTAGCTTTTATGTAAAAGCCACCATATAAAATGCCAGTGATAATACTAGAACCAAACAAAAGAACTCTGGTTCTTCAAACAGCTTGAAGATTAGTTTATAATGTAGTGATCTAGTATGGAAATGAATCACATGAATAAATGTTCTCAACCGTTTTCCCAGCTTACAATGTTTTAAGCCTCTGAGGCCAGATCACAAGGAAATCAACTGCCATGCTTAAGAATTTTTATAGAGAAACTACCTCAGAATTGTGAGAAACAACTTAATTAGCCTGAACCTCATTTACTACTGAACCTAGGAAAATAAAGTCAATGAGTAGGCTGTAACAACAGCCCATTTGTGACATGATAAGGACTTGACCACAGCAATAGCACTGAGAAGCAAAAGCATGCTTTTTGTCTTCAAATCAGAAGATGATTTGAAAACACACCGAACAGCTACAAAACTGGAGCATATGTAGTGAAAATAAAGAGAAGGTAAGGAAAAAGAAGGAGCACATAAAAGCAGAAGACAAAGGAGATGTGAAAAAAGGTACTCTTGTCGGAAACTACTTTTTCCTTAAATGCCTGGTCATTTTTTACTCTGTGCTGCTCGTTGCCTTTGAAAAATTACTCTTAGGTCTTATTTGTGGTAATTCCCTCCAGAGACTAATTTTATTAGCTCCTGTCAGGAACCTAGTGTTCTACAAGCTCCTGAACTCCTAAAACTAAATCCCGTGCTTAAAGGTTTCTGGACTACCTCAGCAATGTGCATTTGGATTCCAAATGCTTGAGGGCTTACATGTGGTTGCACCTTCTCAGGAATACTTCTCCACTTTAGTTCTGCTCAGTACCAAGGCAGTTTTCTTGTCTGAAGATTTGTATGTAATTCACCATAAACCTAAGAATGTAATTCCTTGATTTCTGTCCCTTTCATCAATTAGGACTATCATAAATGAAGTTCCAACTTGTCAAATGGGCAAATGTGCTCAGGATCAAAACAGCCTGAAGATGTGATGAACCTCCCCAACTTCCCCATAAATATCTGAGGAATAATTGCTATTTGTTAGCTCTTCAGTTATTTTAAAGCAATTTTAAAGGACTGTATGGCCTGCATTTTTAGCTATTTTCCAGAGATAATTTGATCCAGATAATCTAGTCTACAATATTCCTGGATAAAGACAAAAATAATGAATTCAAATCTCCATGCACAAAAAGTATTGTAATCAACCAAGAAATATCTGGTCCCAAATCTGCATGTAGGAAATTCCTACACTGAGAAAAAAATGAGTATTTGCAAAACTGAGATTAACATATTCATGTGACAGTTATAAACAAAGTTACTTACCGCTGTTTTTATTATGCTAGCAACCAGCAAAAACATAGAAAATACTCCTTAATGATGTAAATGCTAAATATTAACAAATCTCTCAGATACTGAAAGTAACATCCAATCTGAATAAACGGATAGATTTTTAAAAACTCATAGGCTTATAAATAACCTATTTTACACTGCTCTCGGGACTTGAATCATAAGCTGGAACAACAAAAACAGAAAAACCCTTGTTTCTCAGTCTTAATTATGGCGTTATAAAAACCTACTAGTTTTTGAAATGGCACTTTGATTTATACTGATACCAGTTTAAATTAAAACAAATATTTTAAAATATTTGAACTGTTACTATGTTTATAATGGCATCAAATAATTTGAACAACCCCCTATAACCAAAGTAGAATATAGGCTTAGAATATCAAAGAAGAATTTAGCTGAAGTTTCAAGGTCTCATCACTTATTAGTTCAAACTATAGCCTAAGAGAACTAAACGGAAAAATGACACTATGTTCATTATGTGATTTAAGTATAAAACATTGCCATGATAAATATTTGGAAATTCCAAGCTTTTATAAAAGCATATTTTATGTACAATATCAGCATTCATCCCTTTAGGGTGTACAGTGTGGACTGCCTCTAGGGGGAATTTATCTCATTTCATTTTCATTCTACATTCCACTTTAGAGTTGCCAACTAAATTGCTTCTTGGTTTATAGTATAGGAGACTTCATAATGTTTAGCTGGAACTGCTTACTTTTAAAGCATGCTGATAGAAAACCCAATGTGGT